>CM019150.1:121625219-121642713 GCA_009733165.1 Naja naja | reverse complement strand
CTACAGTCAGTCTCAATCTGATTTTTGCTGAAAACTTCCAAGAGGCACTGCCAGAAATAAATAACAAACCACAGATTCAGAGCAACAGTCTGAGCTCCAGTTCTACCTAGTGCTGGCCTTAACTTTGATCTCCTTTCTGTTCCTCTTGACTGTAACTCTGGTCATTATGATGAAACTCCGACAGTCAAATCTGAAATTTCTTCCATGCTTTGCTCCCATTCCCCATTCAAGCAATGCCATTATATTCCCACCGAATTATGAGGAAGGGACTATTCCTTATTCCTATCAGCTCTGCTTATCCTCTGAGTCCAAGATACATGAAATTACTTTTCCAACTCCCAAAGTTCAAGCTGCTGAGTATATTTCATGCAACCAAAATTCTGATGTTCTTCTGCCTACTAATGGGGCCAATGTAGAATTCAGAGATGGAGAAAAGTAATTTGGTGAGTTTTCTTTTGAAGAAACTATGCATCTTTTTTCTGAAATTGAAACATTAGATGAGTCTGTAACAATTGCCAGATCCTTTAAGTTCTGTATAAAAGAAAATTATTTTCTGTATTCTTCATGCAGTTTTCTGTCACTTTGTTATTAATTCATTTTATTTTAAGAGATAAGTATTTCATAAGTAGTGATTGAAAACCTTAGAATTTATGGGTTTTTTAGTAGTAATTTTTCTAGTGAAAGTAAACAAGATCATATGTAACTTTTGAATGAAATATCAACAATCAGTAAATAATAATAAAAGATAACGTTTTAATGCTTCTACTATAGCAAATCTTATGATAATACCTTATAGAGAGCATTTGAAGCATTCAGAATGGTTCACCTTATTTAGTACATATAAAATATCTCAGTAATGAATACCAATATTGAGTGTTCAGTATTTTTATAAACTTAATAGTATGAAAACCCATTCTGTTGTCCATTGTGACTATAATATGTCTAAAATAACTTCTGCTCTCTATATATTTATATTAATTGATTATATTTGAGTTACAGAGTAATCTAATCAACCAAGCACAGAAATTTTTTGGTTACAAATTAGGAGGCATAAAAACAAGTCAGAGATGCCATACTAAGAATACATGCCTCACTTTCAAGTGATATATGATAATGAAAAACAACTTGGGCTTTTAAAGAGGCTCACTGTTCTTCCTTTCTTCCTAACATATTCCACACTTTCTGATAAATCTGTCAAAGCAGTTTACAATTTGGAACTCTTTTTTAGAGTGCTAATAAGAGAGTGATGAAGTGACATAAGTTCACAGGTCTAAGAAAGTCAATAAAGGCACACTTCCTCATTATACACTACACTTAAGCAGCAGGTTATAAGAAAAGGAGAACCTGTGTCACTACATCTCTTATTAGCACTTGCATGAAAATGGTAGAATCCACCTCAACCTTAGAAAGAGCAACACCTCACAAAGAGTGGCAAAATATGAGTTGCATTTATAACATCTGCAATTATGTTGTGATTTTTGCTTATTGCAGTTGTGGACTTCCACATTTAAAATATAAAAGATAGCTTTGAGATACATGATCTTTTTTCCAGTGAAAATATATTTGTGACAGAATCTAATTGAAGCTGCTTGATATAAAGAGAAGAATTCAGTTAAACAATAAAGCCATATTATGGATTTCAAAGGTTGGAAATATAAATTTCATACAGAAGGAAGGACAGAAAAGTATAGTTTAAGACCTTGTACATACCAAAAATAGCATTGCTGTAAAAACTATTCATATTTATTTGTATGAAATGATTCAGCAATGACTTACGCACATATGCAGATCTCAAAAAATATATCTTGGTAACTTTAAAATAAAGTCCTCATTAACATAAGCAGAGTTCTTGAACATTTGCATGTAATAAAAAATCTCCATGCACTATTCAATTCAATTCAATCTTTATCACAGTTACAGACCAGCACAAAAAAATTAAACATTAAAATAAAACAGAACAGAACAGAAAAAGGCATAGTAATATATTACAATTCATGGTGAAATCAACGGGTGACCAAAGTCTGCCTAATTTTACAGACAGTGCAACAAAACTTAGCTACATTCAGAGAAATGGAACGATACTGATCTAACAATAAAATTTTACATTAAAATAGTAAGAGTTTCCAGGATATTTAATCAGGTAAGAATCCGTGAGTCACTGTAGAGGGGACAAAACAACAGGATATCGGCTGTAGCCTTTTCCACAGGGACACAGCTCATATGGAACTTTTTTCTATTGGCCCTCCAGAATTGCTGTAGGCAGAGCATTTACAGCATGCTATAGTTAATGCCCTCCAAAATTTAGAGACAGCTATATAATATAATCCCACTGGTTTGTGAGGTGGGCCCTGTCTATTCAAGAAAACATTCATTCTTTCTGTTCTATTGAACTTCCTGATCTTTAATACTTTGTTTAAATGCAATAAGTGCATACTTATAGTACATCATTAGAAACTCCTTCTCAGAGAGGCCAAGATGTTGGAGTTTTAATAAAATAGGAAAGGGCTCAGTCCTGTAGAGAAGAACAGTAGTTTCAGCCAATATGTTATAACGCAGATCCATGCACTAGTTTCAATCTTGAACATCCCTGCCTCTTTTAGAACTGCATTAATATAACCCTGCAATATGGCCCTTAGAAATTTAGACTGGACCTTTTCAAGAGGGGCAAAAGAGAAATAGGGTCCTAGCTGGAATCTGCACACATTAGAATACCTTCAGATGCATTCCATGATATCAAAATCACATTGGGATATTGGGACAAGGAGCAGGTTATCAGAGAACCCTGAACACCCTCCAGGAAAGACTTCTAACAGGGTTGATTCTGTTAGAAAGTTGAAGACGGCATTGCAGTTTCTTCAGGAATCGACTAATTAGACCTCTCTCCAACTCTCTCCAAGAAATTGAGCCTTCACAATCTGCTAGGAATGTGGTTATAAATGGATTCAATACATTAAGTTTATTCATTTATGATTTTTGAAAAACTAGGGACACATTATCTACCCCTCAAAAATGTGGTCAGATGGTCAGACTGAGAAGGTTGGATTGTTGTGCATGTCATATTTTCCTAAACTGTTTCACCACTTTTCTGCACAGAGTCCATATTTGGGGAAAAGAAGCAATCATAATATTTCTCATTTAATCTTTCAAGTCTAGTCACTCACAATGATTGGTTAAATAATTCATCCATGTTTGCCACAGTACATGCCACACTTAGAGACCATACACAATGCCTTCATTTTGAAATTATCCAGGTCCTGATGCTCAGTGGGGTTGCAGGAAGTTTTTATAAAACCTCTCAGAATAGTGTCTGCAGTCCACTTTTCCTTAATCCCTCAGAGAGAGATACACAGATGTCACATTACATGCAAATCATGCAACACTTCATACACAGAGGAAGAAATAATATAAAATATGTATATATTTCTGAGACCTGAAGAGTATCTATGAGTCAACATTTAATCTATCAGGCATGGCAGCAAAGAGAGGTTTTTGTGTCTTTTGGCTGCCATTTAATGGTTGTCCAATTTGTTCAAAAGATTGAGTTTGAGAAAGAATTTTAGCTGAGAGGATGGAAGTGGGAACTCTAAACTACTTTAAAAACGTGTGAAGTAAGGAAGTCAAGTGGAAATTTCTTGCCCCGCAGACTACAGAGTTATAAGAGGTTAATTTTTTCAGGCATACTTCTACTTATTTTGCTTAGATAGAAGAGTACAAAAATAATCTGGAAGATGGAATACAAGGATTGTAATTGAACAACTCAGATGGAGTGAGAAACAAACTCAAGGTAACCTCTGCTTAATTCTGCTTGGTATGAGCAAGCTAGAGGAATATGTGACCAGGCTTCAAGGTTCTGGAATGGCTTCCTATAGCAGTAGTGTTTCAGTGGTCCCTGCACTGTCTATTTCCTGACCTAACCAACTTGATAGTTGATATTTTAAGCTGGAAAAAAGCTAGCCCAGGTTAGGACTTGACACTCTCTAAGTTGATCAATATACCAACTCATTTGAAAAAGAAAATAAGTGTGCTAAAGGTGGGTTTCAGTTAAAAGAAGATGGGGGGTGTAGTCAGAGAGAGATGAAAAGGTGCAATTCTGGAGAAAACTGGCTCAAACAAGTCTTCTAGCATGGAAAAACTTCAAACAGCCTCCCCATGAACATCAACACACTCAGCATTGCCCACACACACACATTTATTCTGTGTATGTGCTTTTCATTGATCTTGACCTAAATACAATATTTAAAAAAAAGGATGGAGATAAAGATGTATTGGCATGTATCTAACAGTTATTGACTCATTGAGATTCTATAGTGTATGTTTACTTTTTGTCAAAATCCCAATGTGGATAAAAATAGATCTAAACAATTTCTTTTTGAAATTAATTCAAATGCAAGAAAACTCGCCCCTCCCAAATTTTCCATGGATACTAGAAGGGTCTGTACCAATAGCATTGAATGGAGGTTTAATTCTGGGGGCTATGAATAAACAATGGTTAATGTAAATCACAAAAAAGTTGCAAACATGATTTATAACTTTTAAGATGCAGATTACATTCCTGTTTTTGTGAGACCACATCTAGTGAAGGCAATTCTAAGTTGACAATGCTACATTTTGCTGCACAATAGGATATCAAGAGGTTATAACATGAATGCAAATACATTGAAAGAGGTACGTTACAATGAAAGCACCATAAAGAGAAAAAAACAAACACAAGAATGCCAACTCTTCCAAAATCTGTTGCTTAACCTAGCATTTATTCTGAACGCCTCAAAAACGGGTCGCATGCAAGTATAAATCCATTGCAGTTTCCCCTCGGGCCTCCGGGTGTCGCTCTTAACCAACGCCGAAGAGAATGCAGAACTGCTGCTTGTCATACAGATGCTTCCCAAAGGAGGATTCCGGCATTTCGTTAAAGACAGCGAAAAGAGCAAATCACAAATGCAAAGCAGGCTTGCGAAACGGGAAGGTCCCAGACATTAAGAAGAAACGAGAGTCTTTCTTACTGTTCTCCATTCGGATGAGATTTTGAGGCAGTCAGTTTATCGCAGAGGAGATGGAGCGAGGACAAGGAGGGAATGGCAGAGCAATCCGAAGGCAAGTACTATCGCTCTTACTCTTGTCGGTTTCCTCCCGGGCCGTCTCCGAACAGATTCATTATTCAATCCCCGAGGAGATGTCCAAAGGTTCGGTAGTGGGGAATCTTGCAAAGGATCTAGGACTGAGTCTCAGAGAACTGGCAAGTCGCAAAATGCAGGCCATCTCTGTGGACAAGGTGCAGTATTTCAGAATCCGTGCAGAAAATGGAAACCTTTGTGTGAATGACAGGATAGATAGGGAAGAAATATGCGGCCGAATCCCACTGTGTGTTCTTAATCTTAAAGTGGTTATTGAAAATCCATTAAATATTTACCATCTAAAAATAGAGATACAAGACATAAATGATAATTCTCCACAGTTTCTCAGTAGCATAATCCAGTTGGAGATAATTGAAACAACACAAATAGGCACCAGGTTCCTTCTTGGGAATGCCAAAGATCCAGACATTGGCACAAACACTTTACAGAATTATCATCTAAGCACTAATCCTTACTTTACTTTGGATGTGAAAGAGGGTCAAGATGGAAATAAATTTGCAGATTTAGTACTGCAGAAACCACTTGATCGTGAGAGTGAACCAACTGTTCAGCTAACACTTACTGCGCTAGATGGTGGAAACCCAGAAAAACTGGAACAGCCCAAATATGGATCAATGTCACCGATGCCAATGATAATGCACCTATATTCACCCAAGAAGTCTACACAGTCAACCTGAGGGAAAATCTACGGTTGGGTTCCTGGTGCTGCAACTTGTAGCTTCGGATAAAGATGAAGGCTCAAATGCACAAATCAGATATTATTTCAGCAATATACCGCTGAGTGCAAGTCAGAAATTCAGCCTAGATTCAACCCGTGGAATGATTTCTCTTGTGGAACCATTGGACTTTGAGGAAAGCACAGAGTATGTGATGACTGTAGCAGCAAAAGATGGAGGGGGATCAATGACCCATTGTAAAGTAGAAGTAAAGGTCCTTGATGAGAATGATAATGTGCCAGAAATTATAATTGCATCTGTTTTTAGTCCCATTGTGGAAGATTCTCAGATTGGAACAGTTATTGCTCTCATCAATGTACATGACTGGGATACTGGTAATAATGGAAAGATCATTTGCTATTTAGAAGATGACTTGCCATTCAAGATTCTTCCATCAGCTGACAACTACTACACACTCCTGACAGATAAACCTCTAGACAGGGAGAAGGCATTTCAGTATAATATTACAATCACAGCCATTGACAAAGGAACCCCTCCATTGAGCACAAACAAAACCATCGTGCTGCAAATCTCTGATATCAATGACAATGCTCCTGCTTTTGAGAAAGCTTCCTATAGCATCTATGTGCCAGAGAACAATCCTTCTGGTGCCTCCATCTTCCAGATTCAAGCCTTTGATCCGGATCTTGATCAAAACTCACACATCACATATTCAATCCTCACCAGCAACATTGAAGAACTTCCCATCTCCTCCTATATCTCCATTCATTCTGAGACCGGCATCGTCTATGCCCAGCGATCCTTTGACTATGAGCAGTTCAGGGAATTCCAGCTGCAGGTGAAGGCCCAAGATGGCGGAGTCCCCTCTCAGCAGCAACGTCACAGTCAGGGTGTTTATCCTGGATCGAATGACAACAGCCCCCAAATCCTGTCCCCTTCACCAGATTCCAAGGACTCTGCCCTCTTTGAGATGGTTCCTCGTTCAGCTGAGGCAGATTACCTGGTAACAAAAGTGGTGGCTGTGGATGCTGATTCGGACACAACGCCTGGCTCTCCTACCAGCTGATTCAAGCCACAGAACCATCCCTCTTCACTGTTGGCTCCCATACGGGTGAGATCAGGACAGCAAGAACTTTTATGGAGAGAGATGCTGTGAAACAGAGACTGGTCCTTCTGGTGAAGGATAATGGACAACCACTCTCTCAGCCTCTGTCACTCTGAACCTGGTGTTTGCTGAGAACTTCCAGGAGGCCCTTCCAGAGATGAAAAGCCAGATGAACAGCTCAGAGGATCAGTCAGGACTTGCAGTTCTATTTGGTGGTGGCCTTAGCGGTGATGTCATTTTTATTCCTCTTGTCAGTGATTCTGGCCATTGCCATCAAACTCCGGCAGTCAGGAAATTCCAGTTTCTTACCATGTTTTGCTCCGTTCCCATTCCACAGCTGGAGTCATATTTCCACCCAATTTTCAAGATGGGACTCTGCCTTATTCCTATCAGCTTTGCCTTTCCTCAGAATCCAGAAAGAATGAATTTACCTTCCTGGCACCAAACATTCATGTTGCAGAGAATGTGCTTTGTGGTGGAAAAACGGAGGTGCCTCTTTCAAGCAATGGAGGAAGCAATTTGCATCTTGAGGTGGAAAATAACGGAAGGTAAATATCAATTAAATGCCAACCCCATAAATCCATTCCTAAGAAGTAGCATACTCCTACACTAGTTTATTCAGAAGCTGATTCTATTCTATTTTACTGTTCCAACACATAAAATTATATTTCTTGCCAATATTTCGCTGAACCATTTAGCTTACCTTTCACAGAAAATGGAATAATTAATTTGAATTGTCCAATTGAGTACAATAGCAAGGTAAGTTTTCTTTTTTATGGAATTCCATAATATTTAAAGGGGAATTAGCACATTAATTTTAGTTGTGTATTTCTTTTATCTAGATAGTAAGTGTTCTTATGAAGTAAATGATTTTAAATTAGTATTTATTCTACTTAAGTTGATGGTACCTTTTATAGTGAGGATTAAAGTTCTTTTCAAAATATTTTTCTGAGATACTTTTTGATTTATTATTGCATAGATTAATTTCAAAACTATTAAGAAAATATACCAGGTAAGAGAATTCCCTTATGTCATAATGATTTTAGGAATATGCCAATCTGTTTCATTTAGATTAATCATTTGACTATTTTCTGTTCTCTGTCTAAAGATACTCACTCTTCAGTCCTCTGCACTCTTTTCTAATATTATATGTCACAATGCCACTATATGTTACTTAATTTAGACAAGTAAATATATCTTACATTTTACTATAACAAAATAGATCAAAGAGCTTCTCCAGGTAATAGTTAAAATTAAAAGTTTGTAAAATGTTATGTAGGGCTTATGCTTCCATCAAAAGTACTGTAGTTATGGGAAGTTAATAAGTCTGGAACTAACTACTACAGCTGTATGAAAAAGTCCTGCATGCTTTATGGTTTACAGTTCATGACATTTTTTGGATAGGCCATTGATTTTATGCTAACTGCTATGCAAATATTGTTATATTTAAATAACTACTGGTGGTTTTTAAGTGAAAGCATAAGCTTTTTGCAATTTGGTGCTGTTTGGATGGGGATTGTGAAATTTATTGCATGCTTATAATGACTATGAAAACAGATTAACTGATGCATACCCAGTGGCATACATGTTGCAATTACTAAGGCCGATGCTAGTGTTTTGTTAACATTTTTATTGTTTGTGGCCATGAAAAAGACCGTTTAGATAACCAAACATGGTACTAATATGAAATTGGCTAGCCCTTATTGCTTATCACCAGGCAACATTGCTTCGGCATAGACTGTATAAGCCTTTGCACGTGATCTTTGGTGATATGTGGTGCCAGGCTGCAATAATGGATTCAATCAACGCCTGCTTGGTCTTCAGATGCTTCTTGCTTATTTCGTAACCAATCTTGGCCCACAAGTTCTGAGCTGGCCAATCCAGGAAAAGCACCATGCTTCTTCATCCACTGCTGGACAGACTTGGCTCAAAGACAAGGAGCGTTGTCATCCTGGAAGTAAAAGTCCTTCCCTACAAGGACTTGCTGAGCTGAAGGAAACATGGTCTTTTCCAGGACTTCAACATACTGCTTGGAATTCATGATTCCCTGCACAATTTGTATCTGACCAATACCAGAAGCAGCGATACAGCCCCAGATCATCATGTGCAATAGATGCTTCACAGATAGATTCAGGCAGTACAGCATAAATTCTTCAGCTGGAAATCTTCTGACATACTTATTGCACTGATTCCCAGTCAAGTAGAAATTGCTCTCGTCACTGAAGGTGACCTTGGCCCATTGTTCGTTGGTCCACTTGGCATACTTCTTGGCCCACGCACGTTAATGAGAGCAGTGAGCATCTGTGAGTAAAGTTTTACTTCGAGCCCTGCAGCCTTTGAGCCCTCTGGCAAGCAGTCTGCAAAGCACTGTGCTTTTGCACACTTTTACATCATGTTTCACCCCAAATTCTTGTAATCTGAGGTGAGGTGAGCTTCCTGTCAGCCATCGAAATGCGTTGCAGAGCCCAATCTTGCTGTTTTGTCGACTTTCTTGGTCTTCCAGAGCAGAGCCTGTCATCAACTGAAACAGTTATTTGCTATTTTTCAACCACTCTGCTCACTGTGGTGCAATGACATTTCACTCTCTTGGCTATTTCTGTACAGGAGTAACCCTCTTCATGAAGCACAATGATGCGATGCTGCTGCTCAGTACTGGTGAAAGCAAAGGCCTTCATCCTTGCCCACAGCCAGAGCTAAATTAAATTTCCTGATGCTTTTCATGCCTATTTATAGTCAGAGAGTATGACAACATTGATTGGCTCATAGATTTAGCCTCTGTGCACTTTGATTGGTCAGCCAAAGCTCACTGCTGATTGGCTACTTTCGATCCTTGGCTACTTTCGAAAATGCAAGTTGTGTTTGTTTTAGCACATAAACTCACTCAAAACGTTAAAAACACTTTGGTTATATTAATAAAAATTATGCATCTCAATCCGGCTACAGAAATTTTCATCAAAGTACTAATTTTGCATGGTTTCAATGAGTGAAAAGTTGATTAAACGTGTAAATACAGCTTAAAACTGAAAGTGTGCAGGACTTTTTCACACAGCTGTATAATATAAAATGTTTAATTAAACTAAAACAGAATTAAATTTCTGGTCGAAGGCAACAGAATCATAGAATTTTGCCATCGTATCTTCTCTTCTACTAAATGTAGACATTCAAACTAAAGCATCCAAGATAGAATTATAGAATGATAGGCCTGGAAGTGACTTTGGAAGTCCTCTAGTCCAATGCCCAGCCCCAGACAGGAGACCTTATACTATTCTGGACGAATGGATATCCAATCTTTTCTTGAAAACCTTCAGCGATGGAGTACCTGTGACTCAAGGAGGCAAGCTGTTCCACTGCTTAATTGTTCTCACTGTCAAGAAATTTCTCCTTAATTCCAGGTTGTATTGCTCTTTAATGAGCTTCTACCCAATACTTCTTATCCTACCACTCATTTCTATGACTCAAGTACTGTAAATCAACTAATCCTTTTCTTTGTTAGACTAGACATACAGTAATGGACAAAATTGTGGAAACCTTTTGGGAAAAGTTTTTTTTATGCCATCACTACCAAAGAGGGAGATCTTGGCCTCATCACTCCAAATAACACTGCCCCATTGTTCCTCTGTCCAGGTAACATGGGTTTTATTTATTTATTTATATTTATAATTGGACTTATATGCAATAACAATTCACAATAATTCAACAATAAATATTTTAAAAAAGATTAAATCGAACAAGCCCAATCACTAAGAACCATTAAAATAATTTTAAAACCCCAGGAGGTCAGTCCAGCCCAGCCTGTTCAAACAACCAGGTCTTCAGATGTGCAGGAGAGGCGAAGATCAGGAGCCAACGGAGCTCCAAAGGGAGTTGATTCCACAAGGCGGGGCCACAACAGAATAGGCCCTTCCCTGGGGCACCGTCAGCCGACATTGTCTAGCCAGGCACCAAGAGTCCCCATCTGTGCACACGCACAGAGCGTCGGTGTTTGATATTGGCAGGAGGCGCTCCCGCAAGTACCCGGACCCAAATCATAAAGGACTTTGAATGTTAACACCAACACCTTGAATCTCACCCAGAGGGCAACCAGTAACCAATGCAGCTCGCAGGGTGTAACATGGGAGTATCGGAAACTCCCATCACAACCCGCAGCCGCATTCTGCACCAGCTGAAGCCTCGGATGGTATGCAAGGGCAGTCCTAGATAGAGAGCATTGCAGTAGTCCAGTCGGGCGTCACAAGTGCATGAGTGATCGAAGGGCATCTCGATCCAGATACGGGTGCAGCTGGCAACCAGTCGGACCTTTTAGCCCAGTTTAGACTTTTCAACCTTTATTTGAGAGATAAAAGTGGTTTTTCATGGAATTCTAGATTTTAAGCCAAATTCCTCCAGTCTGCACCAAACAGTCCTTGTACTCAACTTCACATTGCAGCGTGCCATTTCATCTTGTATGCACTCAGATGATTTTCTTCTGTCATGTAGGAATATTGTCTTAATTCTTCTATCATTTGCTGTTGTGCACCTTTTCCTGCCTTTACCAGTATGGTTTTGTAGTGATTGAGTCTACTTTTACCTCTTCAAAACTTAGAAATGCCACCTTTGGTTAAGTTTCTACCAATTTTTCTTCTAATTTCTTTATAACTGTAGCCTTTTTCACGTAATAATACTATTTTACATCACTTTCTGGGTGTCCAGTCAACTGTTTGCACCATTACTTTAATTTTATTACGTTTACCATTACTTTAATTTTATTACGTTTTACAAGCTTACTAAATGAAAGAACACAAAAAACCAAACCAACTTGATGGCGATCACATAACACACTGACAAATGTCCTCTCAGCTTCAATATATAACATCAGTAACTGAATCCTACTGTGATCTGATTGGCTCATTGCCAAAACAAGATGACACCTGATTGGCTCTCTACACTCATGCTATTGGCTACAATCAGATGAAGGAAAGCTATCTGATATCAACCTAAGCAAGTTGTGCTTCCTTTTTCTGGTTAATTGGCTATAACTTTTCATAGAATAGAGATAATTGAACAAATTTTGTTGCATTACATTCTTGATTAAATTATCTTTTCATTGATATATAATTTTATGGTACCACTCCAAAAAAAGTGGTATTATTAGCCATCAAACCTAAAATACACTTTCCCCAAAAGGTTTCCACAATTTTGGCCACTACTGTACCTAGTTCCCTTAACTAGTCGAATTAATTAATTAATTAATTAATTAATTAAATAACTATTCATCAATCTCTTCTCATTTTTGTTGCTCTTCTCTGCTCTCTTTCTCAGCATCTTTTTTGTATCATGGCAACCAGAACTGGATGCAGTATTCCAAGTGGGGTTTCACTAGTGCAGTATAGAACAGTACTATCATTTCCTGTGATCTTGATGCTATCTCTCTGTTGATGCAGTCTACAACTTTTTTGGCAGCTGCAACACATTGCTGGCTCATACTTAAGCAATGTCCACTAGATCACCTAGGTTCTTCTCATAATAATGACTACTAGATATAAGCTGCTCAAAAACATAAAGGGAACACTTAAACAACACAATGTACAGTAGTTGAATGTGCTGACAACAAAATCACACAAAACTTAACAATGGAAATCAAATTCATCAACCCATGGAGGTCTGGATTTGGAGGTACACTCAAAACTAAAGTGGAAGAAAACACTACAGGCTGATCCAACTGTGATGTAATGTCCTTAACACAAGTCAGAATGAGGCTCAGTAGTGTGTGTGGCCTCCACGTGCCTGTATGACCTCCCTACAATGCCTGGGCATGCTCCTGATGATGTGGTGGATGGTCCCCTGAGGGATCTCCTCCAACACCTGGACTAAAGCATCCCCCAACTCCTGGACAGTCTGTGGTTCAACGTGGTGTTGGTGGATGGAGCGAGACATGATGTCCCAGATGTGCTCAATTGGATTCAGGTCTGGGGAATGGGTGGGCCAGTCCATAGCATCAATGCCTTCATCTTGCAGGAACTGCTGACACACTCCAGCCACATGAGGTCTAGCATTGTCGTGCATTAGGAGGAACCCAGGGCCAACCGCACCAGCATATGGTCTCACAAGAGGTCTGAGGATCTCATCTCGGTACCTAATGGCAGTCAGGCTACCTCTGGCAAGCACATGGAAAGCTGTGCAGCCCTCCAAAGAAATGCCACCCCACACCATTAGTGACCCATTGCCAAACAGGTCATGCTGGAGGATGTTGCAGGCAGCAGAACCTTCTCCACGGTGTCTCCAGACCCTGTCACATCTGTCACATGTGCTCAGTGTGAACCTGCTTTTATCTGTGAACAGCACAGGGCACCAGTGGCAAATTTGCCAATCTTGGTGTTCTCTGGCAAATGCAAAATGTCCTGCACGGTGTTGGACTGTAAGCACAATCCCCACCTGTGGATGTTGGGCCCTCATACCACCCCCATGGAGTCTGTTTCTGACCATTTGAGCAAACACATGCACATTTGTGGCCCGCTGGAGGTCATTGTGCAGGGCTCTGGCAGTGCTCCTCCTGTTCCTCCTTGCACAAAGGCAGAGGTAGCGGTCCTGCTGCTGGGTTGTTGCCCTCCTACGGCCTCTTCCACGTCTCCTGATGTACTGTCCTGTCTCCTGGTAGCGCCTCCATGCTCTGGACACTATGCTGACAGACACAGCAAACCTTCTTGCCACAGCTCGCATTGATGTGCCATCCTGGATGAGCTGCACTACCTGAGCCACTTGTGTGGGTTGTAGACTCCGTTTCATGCTACCACTATAGTGAATGCACCGCCAGCATTCAAAAATGACCAAACCATCAGCCAGAAACCATAGGAACTGAGAAGTGGTCTGTGGTCACCACCTGCAGAACCACACCTTTATTGGGGATGTCTTGCTAATTGCCTATAATTTCCACCTGTTGTCTCTTCCATTTGCACAACAGCATGTGGAATTGATTGTTAATCAGTATTGCTACCTAAGTGGACAGTTTGATTTCACAGAAGTGTGATTGACTTGGAGTTACATTGTGTTGTTTAAGTGTTCCCTTTATTTTTTTTAGCAGTGTGTGTGTGTATATATATATATATGTATATGTATATGTATATGTAAATGTATATGTATGTATATGTGTGTGTGTGTGTATATATATATATATGTATGTATGCATGTATGTATGTATGTATGTATGTATATGTATATATATATAATAAACATATACATATATATAATATATAAACTAAATAGTTTCTGGGTATTACCATAAAAGAGGACCTGACCTGTGGTGCTCACATTGCCACACTGGTCAAAAGGGCCCAGCAGAGATTATACTACCTAAGACTTCTCAGAAAACAAAAAATGAATGAAAAACTGCTGGTGGCCTTCTACCGCTGCACCATAGAGAGTATCTTAACTTACTGCACCTCTGTATGGTTTGCCAATTTCACAGTGGCAGATAGGACAGCACTCCAGAGGGTTAATGTCATTGCCCAGAGGATCATTGGATGCCCTCTCCCCTCTTTAGAAGAGCTTTATAGCTCCCGCTGCCTTAAGAAAATTCAAAACATTCTTAAAGATCCATCTCATCCTGGACACCCTTTTTTTGAACTATTACCATCTGGCAGATGGTACCGAATAATAAAATAATAAAAACAAGGACAAATAGGCTGAAAAACAGCTTCTATCCCAGTGCAGTAGCTCTGTTGAATTCTACTGTATAGTGCATTGTTGATGTGGTGTTGGGGGTTTTCAATTCAATGTGTGGAGTGTGAAGGATGTGTGTTGGTGTTTATTTTCATGATCATGATGTGCACTGAAGATGGTGTTTGATTTCGTTGTACGAGGTGCAGTGACAATAAAGTAAACTAATCTAAACTGATTAGGCAAATTATTTCTTTCTTAGCCTAAACTTTCAACTCTTTTCATACTGGATAAATTTGTAAATTTCCTGATCATTCTTTTAGCCCTTCTCAGAACCTGTTTTTAGTCATCTTGAATTCTTTGACAATACGGTGTCATAATCAGATCCAGATCAAATCTGTATAATGTAAAATAAAGTTGAAAAACTAGTTGCTGAAATTTTAAAGTTTTATGTAGTTAACATTGCATTTGTTTTTTGTCACTACATTACTGTGTTGATTCATGTGGTTTGCAGTCAACTATTAGAATATCATCTTCACACAAGCATTCTGTGCCCTTGGATATGATTTCTGTTTCCTAAGTGAAGAACTTTGCTATTATCTCTACTGAATTCTTATCAGAATGTTTCTCATCAAGAAAGTTAAGAATTTTATTTTTGTTTTAAGTAATAGTTATAAAACCTAAATTGGGCTCATTTGCATATTTGCTTCCACTTCTTCATAATTACTCTGCTATAATTGTTGATTGATTGCAGGGTACATGATTTCTTTCAATGGAAAACCAGCTGTCCCACACTCCTCATGGACTATGTTAGCGCAGAATGAGTTTCTTCATTCTATTTGCAAAAACAAATGGAGATGCATTTAAATTGCATACAAAATGGAATCTTTTCTGCATCGTAAGAACGGCCAATTGGTAGTATGTTGCATTGGTTATTGATAGCAATGCTTGGTTGTTCCTTTAAATTGTGCTTCAGAATTTTAACTTTTATTTTCATTTGGATGCTATTTATGTTTATTTTCATTAAGGTATTAGCCAGTACTATTGTTTGCTCTTGAGGCTTCTTTGCTGTGCAGGAAAACACAAAAGCTGCAACTGCTGAACAGATTATTTTATAAAGAACAGTTTTTCATGCACAAACTTCTTCAATACTTTTAACTAAATAAACATAGAAACATCATACTTCACTCATAAATATTTCTTTGATATGTTCTTCCTCATCCAAAGAAACAGAATTTCCATCCGTTCAAATAAGAATAGTAGAAATGAACAGTAAAAGTATTCAGCATTGCACTAAAGAGTAGTACAAGATACAGCTGATTTTGGTTCAGTGGCTGATGCACCAAAAGCTAAGCAGTGGGCTTCAAAATTTTAGCAATGTGTTCTCTGCCCAGTTGCTGGCTGGGTAGCCATGGTGGGTGTGGCCTAGTCAGCCTCCTGCACCAAGGTGGGTGGGGGCATTTTTGCCCTCCTGGGGCTTTGAATGCTTTCCTCAAGCCTTAGGGAGGGCGAAAACAGCTTCCCCTGGCTCCGGGGCCTCTGTGGAGGCCAGAAATGGGCCATTTCCAGCTTTCCCGAACTCCGGGAGGCCCGTTTTCACCCTTAAGAACCTCTGCGTGCGCTCTGCTGCCTTACCTGTATCCAAAATGGGCGTGTGGGGACTCCTGAGATGAGGTGGGGTGGGCAGGACCAGCCAGGACTGGGATTTGGGGAGTCTCCGAACTGCACAGAATCTTAGCTAGGGGCTCTCCCAAACCCCTGCAAACCCCAAGCAGCCTATGCCTGGTTGAGTTTATAGTTGCATAGGAAACTAGCAGGATATCTTAGGGTTATAGGCGAGACATGGAAACTGAAATACATCCAAAAGGCAACAATGACAGGAAATATCTGCCTACAAAGAAGCATCTCTGCTTTTTACCAAGAGTCAAGCTGGCTGGAAGAAATCGTTATCTACCACTTGTACAGAGGTATTTGCACAATGCTGGGCTGAGAAGTAAGAGAAACTTACGTTTGTTGATAATAAAAAGGCAAAATGATTTTAAATGGGTAATTATTTAAGAATTTGCCTAATTCTTTTTTTATTAGCATGGTTATTGTATGAATCAGAGGTATTAAATTTATATATACTTTAGAAAGTATTATACACCAACTATTTTCTTGCGTTTTTGCTATATTTCATTTGGTTCATTTGGCTCAATATTGTCTGGTATAACTTCTGTTATAGGATTTTTTCCCCACTATTGTGGTGGTTATGAAATTTGCTTGGCATGCAGAATGCCACTGGTTTGAAACGTCACAGAATTTTCAGATTAGTATTACATTTTTCTCCTTCTTACGGCACCTTTTAGAAAAATTACCAATGTACCATTTCATAGTTCTTGTCACTTTAGGTAGGAGGGTTTCAACTTCACTCTAGCTCCCAACTAGCCCAATGGTGATACCCAGTTGCAATACTTACTCCTTTGGATTATTTTTGTGAGCTGGGGAAAACACAGCAGCAGCTCCAGCATTTTTGTAAAGCCTAGTGGAAAATTGGATTTCTCCGAAGAAGAAAAAAAGGTTTAAAAATGTTTCTGCTGAGTTCAAATCATCCTTTGCAGGTTAGACAGAGACACTATGCTATTGGAACATTGTTTAGTAGAATCATAGAATAACAGAATTAGAAGGGACCTTCTATTTCAACTCTCTGCTCAATGAATGGTTTGCCCAATCTCTTCTTGAAAATCTCCCATGGTAGAATATCCACAACTTCTGGAGGCAAGCTGTTCCACTAATTAATTATTCTCACTGATAGAAACTTCTCCTTAATTCTAGGTTAGATCTCTTTAATAATCTGCCCTCCATTACTTCTTCTCCTGCCCTCTGATGCTTTGGAGAATAGCTTGACCCCTTCTTCTCTGTGACAGCCCCTTAAATATTGAAAGATTACTATCATGTCACCCCTTGTC
>CM019150.1:121584050-121624219 GCA_009733165.1 Naja naja | reverse complement strand
CTCAAAAATCAAAATGAACAAACTGATCAATATTGTCAGAAACTCTAGTTTTTCAAAGAGTCATGAGGTCATACCAATGGGAAATCCTTCCAATTATTGGGAAGCCCAGCCAAGTACAGAACTTTCAAGAAATTTCTGATTTGTTTTGTGACAAATTTCACCTTCAGAGAAAGGGGAAGAATCAAGATTCTAACTCATAGATATCTGAGGAAGTGGGCAAGGACAACATTGAGGGAATAGCAATGTGTTGCTTATGTTCTTGATTTTAAGGGAAACTAAAAACTAACCATAGTGAGAGCAAGGATAAATGGGATTGCATGGGATGAAAAGGATCCAAGACAGGATAAGTTCTTAAAGGAAAAAAATGAAAATTCCACTGTGAATTAAAATGCAGGAAAGCAGACCAGTCCAGAACAGCAAAACAGTGTAGCTACACAAAGAGTTTACTGAAGATCTGAACACACACACACACATACACACACAAATGAAAAAGATCACAAAGGAAGAGTAGACAGGTAGATTTGGAGTGTACAGCTGATATAAAGAAAACAAAAGCTTAGAATGAATTAAAGTAACAGAAAGCTAGGTAATTGCACTATTGAAACAATTCTATTAGATGTGAATGCATCAGAACAGATTTTGCCTCCTTATCGAAAGAAATACCTGAAGATTCTGCTTTAAATTTATATCACTATATGTAAAATCTAAGGCTTGCCGGGGCAGGGTATTTACTTACAGGGAATTTAAAGTAACATCCATATTCATTTAAGGAAGTTGCATATGTATTTCTGGAAGTTTTCACTGAAAACAGCTGGCAATATTATAACATCTTTAAAAAGTCTGAAAACAATCTAACTAAGAGAAATATTGCTGTAGTACTGAAGATGAAATAATTGAAAATATTTATACAAATCGTACAATTTTTCCTCTGTTAATCAAATATTGTCCAAGAAAACTAACAAAAACATTTTTATTTATTGCATAACAAGCAAGAACTAATCTGAACTTTAAAAGACATTGCATTATTACATGTAGGAGCTCCCTTGTTATTTCTTTCTAAAAGCCTAGATCCAGACATTTCTTGCAGTTCTGCATCTGAGACTCAGAGCGCCGCTGTTGACCAACATAGTTCCCAGAAAGAAGCTGGAAATCTGATGGGGCTTCCTGCCTTCTGACTATTCAGTCACCGAATGCAGAGCAGTCAAAGAGCAGGATTGAGGGACACTCACCGACCATGGCAGAGAAAAGAAAACCACTGCAGTGTAGATAAAACTCAGGAGAATCCCAGGACCCTCTGGATGCTTCCTTTCTAATGGGAATTTAAACTGCTCAGCTTACTGGATTGCACAAAGCACTTTTCATCGCAGTTGGGATGGACGGCAGGAGCAAAGCTAAGAGCAGATCTGTAAAAAGGCAAGTACGTCTCCTCTTCTTATTGTCTTTCATCTGCCAGACTGTCTCGGAGCACCTTCGCTATTCAATTCCAGAGGAAATGGGAAAGGGCTCCATTGTGGGGAATCTTGCCAAGGATCTGAAACTGAGTGCTGCAGAAGTGGGAAATCGCAACCTGCACATCCTTTCTTTAGGCAAAAAGCAGTACTTCTCCATTAATGCTGAAAATGGGAATCTATATGTAAAAGACAGGATTGACAGAGAGGAAATCTGTGGGGAAACTGCACTCTGCCCCATCAGTTTCGAAGTGGTGAGTGCAAACCCTATGGACATATTTTATATAACAGTAGAGATCCAGGATATTAATGACAATGCACCACATTTCTTAAATGGTGATATCAAGCTAGAGATAAGTGAATCCTCTTCACCAGGAGCCACATTTCTTCTTCAACAAGCAGAAGATCCTGATATTGGAACAAATTCTCTCCAGAATTATCATCTAAGCATTAATAAATATTTCATTTTAGCAATTACTAAACAAGACTCTTTAAACAAGTATGCAGAATTAGTGTTGGAAAAACAATTGGATCATGAAAGTGAACCTACTGTTAGTTTAACCCTTACAGCTCTTGATGGAGGAAACCCTGCAAAAACTGGAACAGCCAAAATACAGATTACAGTCATAGATGCTAATGACAACCCACCTGTCTTCAGTCAAAAAGTATACAAAATCAGCCTCAAAGAGAATGCATCAAAGGGATCTACTGTAATACAAGTCAGAGCTACAGACAAAGATGAAGGTTCCAATGGTCAGATCAATTATTCCTTTAGCAACATTGCTGATAATGTGCAGCAAAAATTTGAGTTAGAGCCACATTATGGAATTGTAACAATAAGGGAAGAGGTAGATTTTGAGGAAATAGAGAAATACACAATGGTGATAGAAGCAAGAGATGGAGGTGGCTTAGTAGCTCATTGTAACATTGAAGTAAATCTGGTAGATGTGAATGACAATGCCCCAGAAGTAATTCTCGCTTCCTCATCCAGAGAAATTCCTGAAAACTCTCCATTAGGAACATTGGTAGCCCTCATCAATATAAAGGATAAAGATTCAGGCGATAATGGGGAGGTCAATTGCCATTTACAGAATGCTTCCCCATTCAAAATAGTATCAGCAGCTAATAGCTACTATAAGCTGCTGACAGATGGTCCCCTAGACAGAGAAAGCACCCCAGCATACAATCTTACAATCACAGCCACAGACAAAGGTACGCCCCCTCTTTCTACACAGAAAACCATCTCACTGGAGATTTCGGATATCAATGATAATGCCCCTACCTTTGAGAAATCCTCATACACCGTCTATGTGGCAGAGAACAATCCTGCTAGCTCCTCCATCTTCATCAAAGCTGTAGACCCTGATCTTGGTCACAATGCTAGGATCACCTACTCCATTCTCACTAGCAAAATAGAGGCACTACCTCTCCCGTCTTACCTCTCCATTAACTCAGAAAGTGGCACCCTCTATTCTCAAAGGTCTTTTGACTATGAGCAACTCAGGGAGTTTGAGGTACAGGTAAAGGCTGAAGATGGAGGCTCCCCACCTCTCAGTAGTAATGCCACATTGAAGGTGTTCATCCAGGACCAAAATGACCAAAGCCCTCAAATTCTGTATCCTTCTCCAGGAGCAGAGGGCTCAGCCTCCTTTGAGATGGTACCTCGCTCAGCAGAGATGGGGTACCTGGTTACAAAGGTGGTGGCTGTGGACACCGACTCTGGCCACAATGCCTGGCTCTCTTATCATCTACTGCAAGCCACTGAGCCGGGGCTCCTCACAATTGGTGCCCACACTGGTGAAATCAGGACATTGCGGACGTTTCTGGAAAGAGATGCTCTGAAGCAGAAGTTAGTGGTCTTAGTGAAGGATAATGGGCAGCCCCCACTCTCTGCTACAGTCAGTCTCAATCTGATTTTTGCTGAAAACTTCCAAGAGGCACTGCCAGAAATAAATAACCAAACCACAGATTCAGAGCAACAGTCTGAGCTCCAGTTCTACCTAGTGCTGGCCTTAACTTTGATCTCCTTTCTGTTCCTCTTGACTGTAACTCTGGTCATTATGATGAAACTCCGACAGTCAGGGAATCTGAAATTTCTTCCATGCTTTGCTCCCATTCCCCATTCAAGCAATGCCATTATATTCCCACCGAATTATGAGGAAGGGACTATTCCTTATTCCTATCAGCTCTGCTTATCCTCTGAGTCCAAGATACATGAAATTACTTTTCCAACTCCCAAAGTTCAAGCTGCTGAATATATTTCATGCAACCAAAAGTCTGATGAGCTTTTAGCCAGCAATGAAACTAATATCCTAACTTCTGAGATGGATAAATCTAGTTTGGTGAGTTTTCTTATTTTCTTTTTTCCTTTTTACTAATATTGCCTTTATAGTCTAACCATCCTTTAAAATATATTATGGTATATTGCTTTATATACACATTTTACTTTCTATTACTGTCTCATTCACCTGTTGTTTCTCATAGCTTTGTTGTACAGAAGGACCTCTACAGTTTCAGTGGTTTCTAATGTATCTTTTATAAATCAGAATTATTTCAGGATCAGATTTTGGAGCAAGTGTAGTCTCCTTGCAACTGAAAATATATTATTCATTTGTGTGAGAGAGACAGTTTGCACATATGCTTTCATATATGTGAGGTTGTGTATTAGAAAAAGAGAGTTGTGGAAAGTGAGAGCTATTCAGTGGTTTGACATTTTTCATAGGTCTTTAAAATTTAATGAAATAAATTGAAAGGGGCCCAATATTGTGAGTTCAAATAATACGTTGAATGCCTTGAATGAAAACGCAAAATAATGAGCAAAAATAAGTATGAATAACAATTGATGGATTTCTTATGCTTCTCCAGTAGCAGTTTCCAATTCTATTGGTGACTTGGGTTGAGATATAACAGCTTGTCTAAAACCATCTGTGGTATATGAATTAATGTGATGTGAATAAGCTTAATTTATGAAGTAATCCAATTTGGCAAATGTAAAAATATTGTTACAATTGTAAAAGCAAATTAGAGTTTGCCAGATACCTCTTTTTTCCCCCAAGATATGATAATGCAAAACAACTTAGAACTATTTAAATAGATTTCTTTCCTTCCTTTCTGATGTCACTTTTTATATGAAGCAGTCAAGGCAACTTGCAATTTAGAAATCTAAATATTAACTTCATTTAAACAACAAATTATAACAGAAGAACCAATCCCGCTTCACTATATTTCATTATATACCAGTAATACTGAATGGAGGCTGGGTATGCAAAGTACAAGCACAGGCTAAGGATTATAATTTTTTTTGCCTTACACTGTTCGCTATGGCACTTGATAAGCAGACCAACAGAGGGCTTATGCCATACTAATTAATCATGCTAACTTAAAAAATATTGGGTATATGTCGATTATAGATATATGGTTTTAAATTTAACTATTAATTTATGGCTTCTGATGGTGTATCCTAATTTAAACTTCAGGAGTATATAAATAGGCTTTACAGTTATGGAATGAAAGAAGCCTGCAAAAGGCCTAGGATAGAATAATAGGAACTTGGTTGTTTTCTTTGCAAGATTTTTACTACTACTATTTGCTCAAATTTTTCTATATGTAAAAATCTCTAAAATGCATTCCAAAACATATTAAAGAAACAGAGCAGGAGGCAAGGAATGTTGCAGGTCCCATCCCCTAGGGAGATACATCTGGTGCGACCCAGAAGAATGGCCTTCTCCATGGTGGCTCCCTTTCTCTGGAACATCATTCCCCAGAGATTAGAATGGCCCCATTCTAACACTCTTCCAGAAGGCACTGAAGACCTGGTTCTGCCAGTGGGCCTGGTGAATGCGGATGGAGCGGATGGAGCTCATTAAATGGCTCGTATGATGTGTTGGCCAAGGCGGGGGTTATTTCATTTCATTTGATTTCATTTATTATATATGACTCTTTTATTAGTTTTATTGTTTTTATTTTTGTAAGTTGCCTTGAGTCGCCATGTGCTAATAGGTGGCAATATAAATCTCCTAAATAAAATAAATAAACACAAATCTGATAAGGAAGAAATATAACTGAGGAAATGCAACTTTTACAACTTTTGATTGAAGGGCCTGCAACCATTTGCTTTGCACTTATAGGACCAGGAACCATGTAGATATAGCTTGGAAATTTAAAAGAAATGGGCTACTTCTCTGAAAATATCATTACTGATTAAGTTCTGCCTAACTGTCCTGCTCTTACTTTATTTCTTTAACATTCTTCATAAATCTGCTGTTTCAATTCTGCACTGAATTTTAGAATGTAAACTTCTCAGGTGTAGAATTTGTCTTTTTGGTTGTTGCACTAAAGTAACTGGTTCAATCCAAATATTCTGAACTTCAGCTCCTGATATAATCAGACAACATGGCAAGCAACTGTATTTTAAAGCATTCTATATATCCAATATGGTTTGGAATCAGGTTTGGTTTTTAAGTGTAACATAACTGAAAATCTTTTGATTCCATGCATTTTTGAGCCTAGCTGTTGTTACAATGGTATCTCCTATCTCCGAATGAATATATTTTCAAAATTGTGGCAACCCACTTTTATGCTAATATTGGATAATAGACCAACCAGTTTAAACTTACAAAGGCCAGCATCTAATTTACTGAATTAGCCACCTAATTAGGGCTCATATTTTAAGTCTTCAGTATTAAAAAGAACAGTTACTATATTAAATTTAACGACCTCAAACAAAGAGATAAGAATATCAGATTTATATCATCCTGTATTCTTAATAAACACTAGTAGAGCAAAATTAATTCTGATGATTCAGGAATTCTAATTATTTTTAGAACAAATTTCCAGTTCATAATAAAACATTTCTTATGACCCTTCAAGGAAGAAAATTCCATAGACTCCTGGGATATTTGTTAGAGTGATTAGAAGACTTTCCATTTATTCTGCTTCTTCCCTATTTGTTTGTTTGTTTGTATCCCAATTTCGTTATTTTTACAAATAACTCAAGGCCGAAAACATACCCAGCACATCTTCTTCCTGTTTTCCCTACAATAACCAGGTGAGAAAAAAGAAGCACAAGAATGCCAACTGTTCCAAAATCTGTTGCTTAACCTAGCATTTATTCTGAACGCCTCAAAAACGGGTCGCATGCAAGTATAAATCCATTGCAGTTTCCCCTCTGGCCTCAGGGTGTCGCTCTTAACCAACGCCGAAGAGAATGCAGAACTGCTGCTTGTCATACAGATGCTTCCCAAAGGAGGATTCCGGCATTTCGTTAAAGACAGCGAAAAGAGCAAATCACAAATGCAAAGCAGGCTTGCGAAACGGGAAGGTCCCAGACATTAAGAAGAAACGAGAGTCTTTCTTACTGTTCTCCATTCGGATGAGATTTTGAGGCAGTCAGTTTATCGCAGAGGAGATGGAGCGAGGACAAGGAGGGAATGGCAGAGCAATCCGAAGGCAAGTACTATCGCTCTTACTCTTGTCGGTTTCCTCCCGGGCCGTCTCCGAACAGATTCATTATTCAATCCCCGAGGAGATGTCCAAAGGTTCGGTAGTGGGGAATCTTGCAAAGGATCTAGGACTGAGTCTCAGAGAACTGGCAAGTCGCAAAATGCATGCCATCTCTGTGGACAAGGTGCAGTATTTCAGAATCCGTGCAGAAAATGGAAACCTCTGTGTGAATGACAGGATAGATAGGGAAGAAATATGTGGCCGAATCCCACTGTGTGTCCTTGATATTGAATTAGTGGTTGAAAATCCATTAAATATTTACCATCTAAAAATAGAGATACAAGACATAAATGATAATTCTCCACAGTTTCTCAGTAGCATAATCCAGTTGGAGATAATTGAAACAACACAAATAGGCACCAGGTTCCTTCTTGGGAATGCCAAAGATCCAGACATTGGCACAAACACTTTACAGAATTATCATCTAAGCACTAATCCTTACTTTACTTTGGATGTGAAAGAGGGTCAAGATGGAAATAAATTTGCAGATTTAGTACTGCAGAAACCACTTGATCGTGAGAGTGAACCAACTGTTCAGCTAACACTTACTGCGCTAGATGGTGGGAAACCCAGAAAAACTGGAACAGCCCAAATATGGATCAATGTCACCGATGCCAATGATAATGCACCTATATTCACCCAAGAAGTCTACACAGTCAACCTGAGGGAAAATCTACCGGTTGGGTTCCTGGTGCTGCAACTTGTAGCTTCGGATAAAGATGAAGGCTCAAATGCACAAATCAGATATTATTTCAGCAATATACCGCTGAGTGCAAGTCAGAAATTCAGCCTAGATTCAACCCGTGGAATGATTTCTCTTGTGGAACCATTGGACTTTGAGGAAAGCACAGAGTATGTGATGACTGTAGCAGCAAAAGATGGAGGGGGATCAATGACCCATTGTAAAGTAGAAGTAAAGGTCCTTGATGAGAATGATAATGTGCCAGAAATTATAATTGCATCTGTTTTTAGTCCCATTGTGGAAGATTCTCAGATTGGAACAGTTATTGCTCTCATCAATGTACATGACAGGGATACTGGTAATAATGGAAAGATCATTTGCTATTTAGAAGATGACTTGCCATTCAAGATTCTTCCATCATCTAAAAATTATTACAAGCTCGTGACAGACAGACCTCTGGACAGGGAGAAAGCATCTCAGTATAATATTACAATCACAGCCATTGACAAAGGAACTCCTCCATTGAGCACAAACAAAACCATTGTGCTGCAGATCTCTGATATCAATGACAATGCTCCTGCTTTTGACAAAGCTTCCTACAGGATCTACATGGCAGAGAACAATCCTTCTGGTGCCTCCATCTTCCAGATTCAAGCCTTTGATCCGGATCTGGATCAAAACTCACACATCACATATTCAATCCTCACCAGCAACATTGAAGAACTTCCCATCTCCTCCTATATCTCCATTCATTCTGAGACCGGCATCGTCTATGCCCAGCGATCCTTTGACTATGAACAGTTCAGGGAATTCCAGCTGCAGGTGAAGGCCCAAGATGGCGGGAGTCCCCCTCTCAGCAGCAACATCACAGTCAGGGTGTTTATCCTGGATCGGAATGACAACAGCCCCCAAATCCTGTCCCCTTCACCAGATTCCAAGGACTCTGCCCTCTTTGAGATGGTTCCTCGTTCAGCTGAGGCAGATTATCTGGTAACAAAAGTGGTGGCCGTGGATGCTGATTCCGGACACAACGCCTGGCTCTCCTACCAGCTGATTCAAGCCACAGAACCAACCCTCTTCACTGTTGGCTCCCATACGGGTGAGATCAGGACAGCAAGAACTTTTATGGAGAGAGATGCTGTGAAACAGAGACTGGTCCTTCTGGTGAAGGACAATGGACAACCGACTCTCTCGGCCTCTGTCACTCTGAACCTGGTGTTTGCTGAGAACTTCCAGGAGGCCCTTCCAGAGATGAAAAGCCAGATGAACAGCTCAGAGGATCAGTCAGACTTGCAGTTCTATTTGGTGGTGGCCTTAGCGGTGATGTCATTTTTATTCCTCTTGTCAGTGATTCTGGCCATTGCCATCAAACTCCGGCAGTCAGGAAATTTCAGTTTCTTACCATGTTTTGCTCCCGTTTCCCATTCCACAGCTGGAGTCATATTTCCACCCAATTTTCAAGATGGGACTCTGCCTTATTCCTATCAGCTTTGCCTTTCCTCAGAATCCAGAAAGAATGAATTTACCTTCCTGGCACCAAACATTCATGTTGCAGAGAATGTGCTTTGTGGTGGAAAAACGGAGGTGCCTCTTTCAAGCAATGGAGGAAGCAATTTGCATCTTGAGGTGGAAAATAACGGAAGGTAAATATCAATTAAATGCCAACCCCATAAATCCATTCCCTAAGAAGTAGCATACTCCTACACTAGTTTATTCAGAAGCTGATTCTATTCTATTTTACTGTTCCAACACATAAAATTATATTTCTTGCCAATATTTCGCTGAACCATTTAGCTTACCTTTCACAGAAAATGGAATAATTAATTTGAATTGTCCAATTGAGTACAATAGCAAGGTAAGTTTTCTTTTTTATGGAATTCCATAATATTTAAAGGGGAATTAGCACATTAATTTTAGTTGTGTATTTCTTTTATCTAGATAGTAAGTGTTCTTATGAAGTAAATGATTTTAAATTAGTATTTATTCTACTTAAGTTGATGGTACCTTCTATAGTGGGGATTAAAGTTCTTTTCAAAATATTTTTCTGAGATACTTTTTGATTTATTATTGCATAGATTAATTTCAAAACTATTAAGAAAATATACCAGGTAAGAGAATTCCCTTATGTCATAATGATTTTAGGAATATGCCAATCTGTTTCATTTAGATTAATCATTTGACTATTTTCTGTTCTCTGTCTAAAGATACTCACTCTTCAGTCCTCTGCACTCTTTTCTAATATTATATGTCACAATGCCACTATATGTTACTTAATTTAGACAAGTAAATATATCTTACATTTTACTATAACAAAATGTTTTCTAGAACAAAGAGCTTCTCCAGGTAATAGTTAAAATTAAAAATTTGTTAAATGTTATGTAGGGCTCATGCTTCCATCAAAAGTGCTGTGGTCATGCAATGTTAATAAGCATGGAACTGGGTACTATAATATAAAAAGTTTAATTTATCTAAAACATAATTACGTTCCTGATCGAAGGCAACAGAATCATAGAATTTTGCCATCGTATCTTCTCTTCTACTGAACGTAGACATTCAAACTAAAGCATCCAAGATAGAATCATAGAATGATAGGCCTGGAAGTGATTTTGGAAGTCTTCTAGACCAGTGCACTGCCCAGGAGACAGGAGACCTTATATTATTCCAGAGTGAAGAACTTTGCTCTTATCTCTACTGAATTCTTATCAGAATGTTTATCATTAAGAGAGTTATGAACTTTATTTTTGTTTTTAAGTAATAGTTATACAACCTAATTTGGGCTCATTTGCAAATTTGCTTCCACTTCTTCATAATTATTCTGCTGTAATTGTTGACTGATTGCAGGGTACTTGATTTCTTTCAATGGAAAACCAGCTTTCCCACACTCCTCATGGACTATGTTAGCGCAGAATGAGCTTCTTCATTCTATTCAAAAACAAATGGAGATGCATTTAAATTGAATACAAAATGGAATCTTTTCTGCTTCGTAAGAATGGCCAATTGGTAATACATTGCATTGGTTATTGATGGCAATGCTTGGTTGTTCCTTTAAATTGTGCTTCAGAATTTTTAACTTTTATTTTCATTTGGGTGCTATTTATGTTTATTTTCATTAAGGTATTAGCCAGTACTACTGTTTGCTCTTGAGGCTTCTTTGCTGTGCAGGGAAACACAAAAGCTGCAACTGCTGAACAGATTATTTTATAAAGAACAGTTTTTCATGCACAAACTTCTTCAATACTTTTAACTAAATAAACATAGAAACATCAAACTTCACTCATAAATATTTCTTTGATATGTTCTTCCTCATCCAAAGAAACAGAATTTCCATCCGTTCAAATAAGAATAGTAGAAATGAACAGTAAAAATATTCAGCATTGCACTAAAGAGTAGTATAAGATACAGCTGATTTTGGTTCAGTGGCTGATGCACCAAAAGCTAAGCAGTGGGCTTCAAAAATTTTAGCAACGTGTTCTCTGCCCAGTTGCTGGCTGGGCGTAGCCATGGTGGGTGTGGCCTAGTCAGCCTCCTGCACCAAGGTGGGTGGGGGCATTTTTGCCCTCCCCGGGCTTTGAATGCTTTCCTCAAGCCTCAGGGAGGGCGAAAACAGCTTCCCCTGGCTCCGGGGGCTCTGTGGAGGCCAGAAACGGGCCCATTTTCAGCTTTCCTGAACTTCCGAGAAGCCCATTTTTCACCCTTCTAGAACCTCCGTGTGTGCCCTGCACTTACCTGCATCCAAAATGGGTTGCTTGGGGACTCCTGGGAGGGACAGGGAGGGGTGGGTGGGGCTAGCCAGGATTGGGATTTGGGGAGTCTCCAAACTGCACAGAATCTTAGCTAGGGGCTCTCCCAAACCCCTGCAAATCCCCAGCAGCCTATGCCTGGTTGAGTTAATAGTTGGATAGGAAACTAGCAGGATAACTTAGGGTTGTAGGCGAGACATGGAAATTGAAATACATCCAAAAGGCAACAATGACAGGAAATATCTGCCTACAAAGAAGCATCTCTGCTTTTTACCAAGAGTCAAGCTGGCTGGAAGAAATCGTTATCTACCACTTGTACAGAGGTATTTGCACAATGCTGGGCTGAGAAGTAAGAGAAACTTACATTTGTTGATAATAAAAAAGCAAAATGATTTTAAAAGGGTAATTATTTAAGAATTTGCCTAATTCTTTTTTTTTTATTAGCATGGTTATGGTATGAATCAGAGGTATTAAATTTATATATACTGTAGAAAGTATTATACACCAACTATTTTCTTGTGTTTTTGCTATATTTCATTTGGTTCATTTGGCTCAATATTGTCTGGTATAACTTCTGTTATAGGATTTTCCCTCCACTATTGTGGTGGTTATGAAATTTGCTTGGCATGCAGAATGCCACTGGTTTGAAACGTCACAGAATTTTAAGATTAGTATTACATTTTTCTTTCCTTACGGCACCTTGTAGGAAAAAATTACCAATGTACCATTTCATAGTTCTTGTCACTTTAGGTAGGAGGGTTTCAACTTCACCCTTCAGGTGAAACTCAAAAAATTAGAATATCATGCAAAAGTTCATTTATTTCCGTAATGCAACTTACAAGGTGAAACTAATATATGAGATAGACTCATTACATGCAAAACAAGATAGTTCAAGCTGTGATTTGTCATAATTGTAATGATTATGGCTTATAGCTCATGAAAACCCCAAATCCACAATCTCAGAAAATTAGAATATTACATGCAATCAATAAAACAAGGATTGTACATAGAACAATATCGGACCTCTGAAAAGTATAAGCATGCATATGTACTCAGTACTTGGTTTGGGCCCCTTCTGCAGCAATTACTGCCTCAATGCGGCATGGCATGGAGGCTATCAGCCTGTGGCACTGCTGAGGTGTTATGGAAGACCAGGATGCTTCAATAGCGGCCTTCAGCTCTTCTGCATTGTTCGGTCTCATGTGTCTCATCTTTCTCTTGGCAATGCCCCATAGATTCTCTATGGGGTTCAGGTCAGGCGAGTTTGCTGGCCAATCAAGCACAGTAATCCCACGGTCATTGAACCAGGTTTTGGTGCTTTTGGCAGTGTGGGCAGGTGCCAAGTCATGCTGGAAAATGAAGTCAGCATCCCCATAAAGTTCATCTGCAGAAGGAAGCATGAAGTGCTCCAAAATCTCCTGGTAGATGGCTGCATTGACCCTGGACTTAATGAAGCACAGTGGACCAACACCAGCAGATGACATGGCTCCCCAAATCAACACAGACTGTGGAAACTTCACACTGGACTTCAAGCATCTTGCAGTCTGTGCCTCTCCATTCTTCCTCCAGACTCTGGGTCCTTGGTTTCCAAATGAGATGCAAAAGTTGCTCTTATCAGAAAAGAGGACTTTGGACCACTGAGTAACAGACCAGGTCTGTTTTTCTTTAGCCCAGGTAAGACGCTTCTGACGACATTTGAAGCCCATGTCCAGGATCCGTCTGTGTGTGGTGACTTTTGATGCACTGTCTCCAGCCTCAATCCACTCCTTGTGAAAGTCCCCAACACTTTTGAATGGCCTTTTCCTGACAATCCTCTCCAGGCTGCGGTCATCCCTGCTGCTTGTGCACCTTTTTCTTCCACACTTTTCCCTTCCACATAACTTTCTATTAATGTGCTTTGATACAGCACTTTGGGAACATCCAACTTCTTTTGCAATTACCTTTTGAGGCTTTCCCTCCTTATGGAGGGTGTCAATGATGGTTTTCTGCACAACTGTCAGGTCAGCAGTCTTTCCCATGATTGTGATTCCTAGTGAACCAGATTGAGAGACCATTAAAGGCTCAGGAACCCTTTGCAGGTGTTATGGCTTAATTAGCTGATTAGAGTGGGACACTTTGAGCCTAGAATATTGCACCTTTTCACAATATTCTAATTTTCTGGGATTGTGGATTTGGGGTTTTCATGAGCTGTAAGCCATAATCATCACAATTATGACAAATCACGGCTTGACCTATCTTGCTTTGCATGTAATGAGTCTATCTCATATATTAGTTTCACCTTTTAAGTTGCATTACTGAAATAAATGAACTTTTGCACGATATTCTAATTTTTGAGTTTCACCTGTAGCTCCCAACTAGCCCAATTAAGTAAGTTGCAATACTTACTCCTTTGGATTATTGTGAGCTGCACAGCAGCAGCTCCAGCATTTCTTAAAGCCTAGTGGAAAATTGGATTTCTCCGAAGAAGAAAAATAGGTTTAAAAAAAATGTTTCTGCTGAGTTTCAAATCATCCTTTGCAGGTTAGACAGGAGCACTATGCTATTGGAACATTGTTTAATAGAATCATAGAATAACAGAATTAGAAGGGACCTTCTATTTCAACTCTCTGCTCAATGAATGGTTGCCCAATCTCTTCTTGAAAATCTCCCATGGTAGAATATCCACAACTTCTGGAGGCAAGCTGTTCCACTAATTAATTATTCTCACTGACAGGAAACTTCTCCTTAATTCTAGGTTAGATCTCTTTAATAATCTGCCCTCCGTTACTTCTTCTCCTGCCCTCTGATGCTTTGGAGAATAGCTTGACCCCCTCTTCTCTGTGACAGCCCCTTAAATATTGAAAGATTGCTATCATGTCACCCCCTGTCCTTTTCTTCGCTGGACTAGTTGTGCCTAGTTCCCACAAGTCTTCATCATATGGTTTATCCTCTAGAATCCTTATCATCTTTGTTGCTCTTCTCTGGACACTTTCTAGAGCATCAGCATTTATTTATTTATTTTATTTTGTATCATGGTGACAAGAAGCAGATGCAGTATTCCAAGTATGGTCTTACCATTGCAGTGTAAAGTGGTACTAAAGCTTCCTTGATGCAGCCTAGGCCTGAAGCATACTCTTGTAACCCAGTTGACAGAATATTCCTGTCACTTCATGCAGTAGCCATTTGAAATAAAGGGGTCTTCCTCGCAAAAACTAAACCACAATAGACAAACTGGATTGCAGGACTTCAGCTGCCAAAGCCAGAAAAAACTACTTTTAATATGGAGCAGGCAAACATGCACTGCAGTGGATTGAGAGTAAGAAGATTAAACCATCCATTCTTTCCATCCAGACGTTGTTGATGGGCCACAAATAATAATATGATTAGTCACCAGAAAGTCTGTTTCTATCTCTTTAAAGCAGTGTTTCCCAACCTCAGCAACTTTTAGATGTATGGATTTCAACTCCCAGCATGCTGATCAGGAAATTATGACGTCCACAAATCTTAAAGCTGAGGAGGTTGAGAAACACTTCTTTAAACAACCACTCAACAATAACCTTTGGCAAGATCTAAATCACTCCTGTTCCTTATAATATTCGGTTTTAAATAAATAAGAACGTTTAATTTAATGACAAAAAGTGAATATGACTTCATTTCTTCCACATCTTTATAAAGTAAGAACAGAAAACTAATGGTTAAGTTTAAAAGGTAATTTAAAATGACCTAACCGACTTTCCTAAGACTCATTCAAAGCATTGGCAACACTCCTGAATATGCTAGAATGCCAAATGATGACAACAGGGTTCTAGGCTCAAGAAAACCTTTATATTTCATTAACCTATATTTAAGGGATATAATTTCCATTTTTCCCCTTTGAATGTGTGCATAGCAGCTTCAGTTTGGAGAATTCTGTCTTACATCACAGTGCCAAGTCTTTAGAGAGTTCAAATGAACACTTTGAAAAAGTTTATTAAAAATCCTTCACCAGGAAATATATCACATATTTATTAATAGACTTCTAGTGTCATACATATACATTTCTAAATTTAAAGTTTTAATTTCATTGAACCAGTCATGAAGTGTATTATAACAACACTGTGATCTTTCAGTTGCAAATTTCTGTGTACTGCACAATTACTAATTGAGCCAAATACCCTAACATATAATGTGTGAAATCATCACACAGGCCATATAATAGGGATAGCACTTCTAGGCACTGGCATTGGTGTTTTCATTTACTTTAGATACAAAATGCCATTCAATAGATTAAATTGTAATTTCACAAAAATATTTTCTTCATGAAGAGTCAGTATAATCTGGCACCACCATGATATAACAGTGATTCTGTATTTAATCAATAACAACCTTATACTGACTAAACTACATAATTCATGTCTTAAACATCTGCTTTTGGATAGTTTTTCTTCTGAAAAACCATTCTCTACTTTTTTTAACCCAGTGAAGAGCTCTGGAGAACTCAGAAACTTGCATACATTTTACTTTTATGGCACATTGATTATCATAAGGGAAGGATCACTCAATTATGGATTTCAAAAAAGATAGGAATACTGTAGAAAGGAAGTGTGGCTGTCTTGGTACAGAGATGAAATATTGCTTGTTCTATTGATAAAAGTACACAAAAAAACTGTGTAAACACACATTATTTACCATAAGCGCTACAGATTCAGTTCTCCATCACAATCAAAATGATCAAAGTGGGGAGGAAAAATCTGAATATATTTAAGCTGCTTCTTGCAGTTCTGCATCTGAGACTCAGAGCGCCGCTGTTGACCAACATAGTTCCCAGAAAGAAGCTGGAAATCTGATGGGGCTTCCTGCCTTCTGACTATCCAGTCACCGAATGCAGAGCAGTCAAAGAGCAGGATTGAGGACACTCACCGACCATGGCAGAGAAAAGAAAACCACTGCAGTGTAGATAAAACTCAGGAGAATCCCAGGACCCTCTGGATGCTTCCTTTCTAATGGGAATTTAAACTGCTCAGCTTACTGGATTGCACAAAGCACTTTTCATCGCAGTTGGGATGGACGGCAGGAGCAAAGCTAAGAGCAGATCTGTAAAAAGGCAAGTACGTCTCCTCTTCTTATTGTCTTTCATCTGCCAGACTGTCTCGGAGCACCTTCGCTATTCAATTCCAGAGGAAATGGGAAAGGGCTCCATTGTGGGGAATCTTGCCAAGGATCTGAAACTGAGTGCTGCAGAAGTGGGAAATCGCAACCTGCACATCCTTTCTTTAGGCAAAAAGCAGTACTTCTCCATTAATGCTGAAAATGGGAATCTGTATGTAAAAGACAGGATTGACAGAGAGGAAATCTGTGGGGAAACTGCACTCTGCCCCATCAGTTTCGAAGTGGTGAGTGCAAACCCTATGGACATATTTTATATAACAGTAGAGATCCAGGATATTAATGACAATGCACCACATTTCTTAAATGGTGATATCAAGCTAGAGATAAGTGAATCCTCTTTACCAGGAGCCACATTTCCACTCGAACAAGCAGAAGATCCTGATATTGGGATATATTCTGTCCAGCAATATCATCTAAATATTAATAAGAATTTTATTTTAGCAATTACTAAACAAGACTCTTTAAACAAGTATGCAGAATTAGTGTTGGAAAAACAATTGGATCATGAAAGTGAAAGTACTGTTAGCTTAACCCTTACAGCTCTTGATGGAGGAAACCCTGCAAAAACTGGAACAGCCAAAATACAGATTACAGTCATAGATGCTAATGACAACCCACCTATCTTCAGTCAAAAAGTATACAAAATCAGCCTCAAAGAGAATGCATCAAAGGGATCTACTGTAATGCAAGTCAGAGCTACAGACAAAGATGAAGGTTCCTATGGTCAGATCAATTATTCCTTTAGCAACATTGCTGATAACGCACATCAAAAATTTGATTTACATCCAGAAAATGGACTTATAACAATTCAAGAACAGCTAGACTTTGAGGAAACTGAGAAATATATCATAGGGATAAAAGCAAGAGATGGAGGTGGCTTAGTAGCTCATTGTAACATTGAAGTAAATCTGGTAGATGTGAATGACAATGCCCCAGAAGTGGTTCTCGCTTCCTCATCCAGAGAAATTCCTGAAAACTCTCCATTAGGAACATTGGTAGCCCTCATCAATATAAAGGATAAAGATTCAGGGGATAATGGGGAGGTCAATTGCCATTTACAGAATGCTTCCCCATTCAAAATAGTATCAGCAGCTAATAGCTACTATAAGCTGCTGACAGATGGTCCCCTAGACAGAGAAAGCACCCCAGCATACAATCTTACAATCACAGCCACAGACAAAGGTGCCCCTCTTTCTACACAGAAAACCATCTCACTGGAGATTTCGGATATCAATGATAATGCCCCTACCTTTGAGAAATCCTCATACACCGTCTATGTGACAGAGAACAATCCTGCTAGTTCCTCCATCTTCAGCATCAAAGCTGTAGACCCTGATCTTGGTCGCAATGCTAGGATCACCTACTCTATCCTCACTAGCAAAATAGAGGCACTACCTCTCCCGTCTTACCTCTCCATTAACTCAGAAAGTGGCACCCTCTATTCTCAAAGGTCTTTTGACTATGAGCAACTCAGGGAGTTTGAGGTACAGGTAAAGGCTGAAGATGGAGGCTCCCCACCTCTCAGCAGCAATGCCACATTGAAGGTGTTCATCCAGGACCAAAATGACCAAAGCCCTCAAATTCTATATCCTTCTCCAGGAACAGAGGGCTCAGCCTCCTTTGAGATGGTGCCTCGGCAGAGATGGGGTACCTGGTTACAAAGGTGGTGGCTGTGGACACCGACTCTGGCCACAATGCCTGGCTCTCTTATCATCTACTGCAAGCCACTGAGCCAGGGCTCCTCACAATTGGTGTCCACACTGGTGAAATCAGGACATTGGACATTTCTGGAAAGGGATGCTCTGAAGCAGAAGTTAGTGGTCTTAGTGAAGGATAATGGGCAGCCCCCACTCTCTGCTACAGTCAGTCTCAATCTGATTTTTGCTGAAAACTTCCAAGAGGCACTGCCAGAAATAAATAACCAAACCACAGATTCAGAGCAACAGTCTGAGCTCCAGTTCTACCTAGTGCTGGCCTTAACTTTGATCTCCTTTCTGTTCCTCTTGACTGTAACTCTGGTCATTATGATGAAACTCCGACAGTCAGGGAATCTGAAATTTCTTCCATGCTTTGCTCCCATTCCCCATTCAAGCAATGCCATTATATTCCCACCGAATTATGAGGAAGGGACTATTCCTTATTCCTATCAGCTCTGCTTATCCTCTGAGTCCAAGATACATGAAATTACTTTTCCAACTCCCAAAGTTCAAGCTGCTGAGTATATTTCATGCAACCAAAATTCTGATGTTCTTCTGCCTACTAATGGGGCCAATGTCGTAAATTCAGAGATGGAGAAAACTAATTTGGTGAGTTTTCTTTTGAAGAGTATAACTATATGCATCTTTTTTCTGAAATTGAAACATTAGATGAGTCTGTAACAATTGCCAGATCCTTTAAGTTCTGTATAAATAGAAAATTATTTTCTGTATTCTTCATGCAGTTTTCTGTCACTTCGTTATTAATTCATTTTATTTTAAGAGATAAGTATTTCATAAGTAGTGATTGAAAAACCTTAGAATTTATGGGTTTTTTCGTAGTAATTTTCTAGTGAAAGTAAACAAGATCATATGTAACTTTTGAATGAAATATCAACAATCAGTAAATAATAATAAAAGATAACGTTTTAATGCTTCTACTATAGCAAATCTTATGATAATACCTTATAGAGAGCATTTGAAGCATTCAGAATGGTTTACCTTATTTAGTACATATAAAATATCTCAGTAATGAATACCAATATTGAGTGTTCAGTATTTTTATAAACTTAATAGTATGAAAACCCATTCTGTTGTCCATTGTGACTATAATATGTCTAAAATAACTTCTGCTCTCTATATATTTATATTAATTGATTATATTTGAGTTACAGAGTAATCTAATCAACCAAGCACAGAAATTTTTTGGTTACAAATTAGGAGGCATAAAAACAAGTCAGAGATGCCATACTAAGTATACATGCCTCACTTTCAAGTGATATATGATAATGAAAAACAACTTGGGCTTTTTAAAGAGGCTCACTGTTTTCCTTTCTTCCTAACATATTCCACACTTTCTGATAAATCTGTCAAAGCAGTTTACAATTTGGAACTCTTTTTTAGAGTGCTAATAAGAGAGTGATGAAGTGACATAAGTTCACAGGTCTAAGAAAGTCAATAAAGGCACACTTCCTCATTATACACTACACTTAAGCAGCAGGTTATAAGAAAAGGAGAACCTGTGTCACTACATCACTCTCTTATTAGCACTTGCATGAAAATGGTAGAATCCACCTCAACCTTAGAAAGAGCAACACCTCACAAAGAGTGGCAAAATATGAGTTGCATTTATAACATCTGCAATTATGTTGTGATTTTTGCTTATTGCAGTTGTGGACTTCCACATTTAAAATATAAAAGATAGCTTTGAGATACATGATCTTTTTTCCAGTGAAAATATATTTGTGACAGAATCTAATTGAAGCTGCTTGATATAAAGAGAAGAATTCAGTTAAACAATAAAGCCATATTATGGATTTCAAAGGTTGGAAATATAAATTTCATACAGAAGGAAGGACAGAAAAGTATAGTTTAAGACCTTGTACATACCAAAAATAGCACTGCTGTAAAAACTATTCATATTTATTTGTATGAAATGATTCAGCAATGACTTACGACATATGCAGATCTCAAAAATATATCTTGGTAACTTTAAAATAAAGTCCTCATTAACATAAGCAGAGTTCTTGAACATTTGCATGTAATAAAAAATCTCCATGCACTATTCAATTCAATTCAATCTTTATCACAGTTACAGACCAGCACAAAAAATTAAACATTAAAATAAAACAGAACAGAACAGAAAAAGGCATAGTAATATATTACAATTCATGGTGAAATCAACAGGTGACCAAAGTCTGCCTAATTTTACAGACAGTGCAACAAAACTTAGCTACATTCAGAGAAATGGAACGATACTGATCTAACAATAAAATTTTACATTAAAATAGTAAGAGTTTCCAGGATATTTAATCAGGTAAGAATCCGTGAGTCACTGTAGAGGGGACAAAACAACAGGATATCGGCTGTAGCCTTTTCCACAGGGACACAGCTCATATGGAACTTTTTCTATTGGCCCTCCAGAATTGCTGTAGGCAGAGCATTTACAGCATGCTATAGTTAATGCCCTCCAAAATTTAGAGACAGCTATATAATATAATCCCACTAGTTTGTGAGGTGGGCCCTGTCTATTCAAGAAAACATTCATTCTTTCTGTTCTATTGAACTTCCTGATCTTTAATACTTTGTTTAAATGCAATAAGTGCATACTTATAGTACATCATTAGGAACTCCTTCTCAGAGAGGCCAAGATGTTGGAGTTTTAATAAAATAGGAAAGGGCTCAGTAGTGTAGAGAAGAACAGTAGTTTCAGCCAATATGTTATAACGCAGATCCATGCACTAGTTTCAATCTTGAACATCCCTGCCTCTTTTAGAACTGCATTAATATAACCCTGCAATATGGCCCTTAGAAATTTAGACTGGACCTTTTCAAGAGGGGCAAAAGAGAAATAGGGTCCTAGCTGGAATCTGCACACATTAGAATACCTTCAGATGCATTCCATGATATCAAAATCACATTGGGATATTGGGACAAGGAGCAGGTTATCAGAGAATCATGCAACACTTCATACACAGAGGAAGAAATAATATAAAATATGTATATATTTCTGAGACCTGAAGAGTATCTATGAGTCAACATTTAATCTATCAGGCATGGCAGCAAAGAGAGGTTTTTGTGTCTTTTGGCTGCCATTTAATGGTTGTCCAATTTGTTCAAAAGATTGAGTTTGAGAAAGAATTTTAGCTGAGAGGATGGAAGTGGAACTCTAAACTACTTTAAAAACGTGTGAAGTAAGGAAGTCAAGTGGAAATTTCTTGCCCCGCAGACTACAGAGTTATAAGAGGTTAATTTTTCAGGCATACTTCTACTTATTTTGCTTAGATAGAAGAGTACAAAAATAATCTGGAAGATGGAATACAAGGATTGTAATTGAACAACTCAGATGGAGTGAGAAACAAACTCAAGGTAACCTCTGCTTAATTCTGCTTGGTATGAGCAAGCTAGAGGAATATGTGACCAGGCTTCAAGGTTCTGGAATGGCTTCCTATAGCAGTAGTGTTTCAGTGGTCCCTGCACTGTCTATTTCCTGACCTAACCAACTTGATAGTTGATGTTTTAAGCTGGAAAAAAGCTAGCCCAGGTTAGGACTTGACACTCTCTAAGTTGATCAATATACCAACTCATTTGAAAAAGAAAATAAGTGTGCTAAAGGTGGGTTTCAGTTAAAAGAAGATGGGGGGTGTAGTCAGAGAGAGATGAAAAGGTGCAATTCTGGAGAAAACTGGCTCAAACAAGTCTTCTAGCATGGAAAAACACTTCAAACAGCCTCCCCCATGAACATCAACACACTCAGCATTGCCCACACACACACATTTATTCTGTGTATGTGCTTTTCATTGATCTTGACCTAAATACAATATTTAAAAAAAAGGATGGAGATAAAGATGTATTGGCATGTATCTAACAGTTATCGACTCATTGAGATTCTATAGTGTATGTTTACTTTTTGTCAAAATCCCAATGTGGATAAAAATAGATCTAAACAATTTCTTTTGAAATTAATTCAAATGCAAGAAAACTCGCCCCTCCCAAATTTTCCATGGATACTAGAAGGGTCTGTACCAATAGCATTGAATGGAGGTTTAATTCTGGGCGCTATGAATAAACAATGGTTAATGTAAATCACAAAAAGTTGCAAACATGATTTATAACTTTTAAGATGCAGATTACATTCCTGTTTTTGTGAGACCACATCTAGTGAAGGCAATTCTAAGTTGACAATGCTACATTTTGCTGCACAATAGGATATCAAGAGGTTATAACATGAATGCAAATACATTGAAAGAGGTACGTTACAATGAAAGCACCATAAAGAGAAAAACAAACACAAGAATGCCAACTCTTCCAAAATCTGTTGCTTAACCTAGCATTTATTCTGAACACCTCAAAACGGGTCGCATGCAAGTATAAATCCATTGCAGTTTCCCTCTGGCCTCAGGGTGTCGCTCTTAACCAACGCCGAAGAGAATGCAGAACTGCTGCTTGTCATACAGATGCTTCCCAAAGGAGGATTCCGGCATTTCGTTAAAGACAGCGAAAAGAGCAAATCACAAATGCAAAGCAGGCTTGCGAAACGGGAAGGTCCCAGACATTAAGAAGAAACGAGAGTCTTTCTTACTGTTCTCCATTCGGATGAGATTTTGAGGCAGTCAGTTTATCGCAGAGGAGATGGAGCGAGGACAAGGAGGGAATGGCAGAGCAATCCGAAGGCAAGTACTATCGCTCTTACTCTTGTCGGTTTCCTCCCGGGCCGTCTCCGAACAGATTCATTATTCAATCCCCGAGGAGATGTCCAAAGGTTCGGTAGTGGGGAATCTTGCAAAGGATCTAGGACTGAGTCTCAGAGAACTGGCAAGTCGCAAAATGCATGCCATCTCTGTGGACAAGGTGCAGTATTTCAGAATCCGTGCAGAAAATGGAAACCTTTGTGTGAATGACAGGATAGATAGGGAAGAAATATGCAACAGAACCCCACTGTGTGTCCTTAATCTTAAAGTGGTTATTGAAAATCCATTAAATATTTACCATCTAAAAATAGAGATACAAGACATAAATGATAATTCTCCACAGTTTCTCAGTAGCATAATCCAGTTGGAGATAATTGAAACAACACAAATAGGCACCAGGTTCCTTCTTGGGAATGCCAAAGATCCAGACATTGGCACAAACACTTTACAGAATTATCATCTAAGCACTAATCCTTACTTTACTTTGGATGTGAAAGAGGGTCAAGATGGAAATAAATTTGCAGATTTAGTACTGCAGAAACCACTTGATCGTGAGAGTGAACCAACTGTTCAGCTAACACTTACTGCGCTAGATGGTGGAAAACCCAGAAAAACTGGAACAGCCCAAATATGGATCAATGTCACCGATGCCAATGATAATGCACCTATATTCACCCAAGAAGTCTACACAGTCAACCTGAGGGAAAATCTACCGGTTGGGTTCCTGGTGCTGCAACTTGTAGCTTCGGATAAAGATGAAGGCTCAAATGCACAAATCAGATATTATTTCAGCAATATACCGCTGAGTGCAAGTCAGAAATTCAGCCTAGATTCAACCCGTGGAATGATTTCTCTTGTGGAACCATTGGACTTTGAGGAAAGCACAGAGTATGTGATGACTGTAGCAGCAAAAGATGGAGGGGGATCAATGACCCATTGTAAAGTAGAAGTAAAGGTCCTTGATGAGAATGATAATGTGCCAGAAATTATAATTGCATCTGTTTTTAGTCCCATTGTGGAAGATTCTCAGATTGGAACAGTTATTGCTCTCATCAATGTACATGACTGGGATACTGGTAATAATGGAAAGATCGTTTGCTATTTAGAAGATGACTTGCCATTCAAGATTCTTCCATCAGCTGACAACTACTACACACTCCTGACAGATAAACCTCTAGACAGGGAGAAAGCATCTCAGTATAATATTACAATCACTGCCATTGACAAAGGAACTCCTCCATTGAGCGCAAACAAAACCATTGTGCTGCAGATCTCTGATATCAATGACAATGCTCCTGCTTTTGAGAAAGCTTCCTATAGCATCTATGTGCCAGAGAACAATCCTTCTGGTGCCTCCATCTTCCAGATTCAAGCCTTTGATCCAGATCTTGATCAAAACTCACACATCACATATTCAATCCTCACCAGCAACATTGAAGAACTTCCCATCTCCTCCTATATCTCCATTCATTCTGAGACCGGCATCGCTCATGCCCAGCGATCCTTTGACTATGAGCAGTTCAGGGAATTCCAGCTGCAGGTGAAGGCCCAAGATGGCGGAGTCCCCTCTCAGCAGCAACATCACAGTCAGGGTGTTTATCCTGGATCAGAATGACAACAGCCCCCAAATCCTGTCCCCTTCACCAGACTCAAAGGACTCTGCCCTCTTTGAGATGGTCCCTCGTTCAGCTGAGGCAGATTACCTGGTAACAAAAGTGGTAGCCGTGGATGCTGATTCCGGACACAACGCCTGGCTCTCCTACCAGCTGATTCAAGCCACAGAACCAACCCTCTTCACTGTTGGCTCCCATACGGGTGAGATCAGGACAGCAAGAACTTTTATGGAGAGAGATGCTGTGAAACAGAGACTGGTCGTTCTGGTGAAGGATAATGGACAACCGACTCTCTCGGCCTCTGTCACTCTGAACCTGGTGTTTGCTGAGAACTTCCAGGAGGCCCTTCCAGAGATGAAAAGCCAGATGAACAGCTCAGAGGATCAGTCAGACTTGCAGTTCTATTTGGTGGTGGCCTTAGCGGTGATGTCATTTTTATTCCTCTTGTCAGTGATTCTGGCCATTGCCATCAAACTCCGGCAGTCAGGAAATTTCAGTTTCTTACCATGTTTTGCTCCCGTTTCCCATTCCACAGCTGGAGTCATATTTCCACCCAATTTTCAAGATGGGACTCTGCCTTATTCCTATCAGCTTTGCCTTTCCTCAGAATCCAGAAAGAATGAATTTACCTTCCTGGCACCAAACATTCATGTTGCAGAGAATGTGCTTTGTGGTGGAAAAACGGAGGTGCCTCTTTCAAGCAATGGAGGAAGCAATTTGCATCTTGAGGTGGAAAATAACGGAAGGTAAATATCAATTAAATGCCAACCCCATAAATCCATTCCCTAAGAAGTAGCATACTCCTACACTAGTTTATTCAGAAGCTGATTCTATTCTATTTTACTGTTCCAACACATAAAATTATATTTCTTGCCAATATTTCGCTGAACCATTTAGCTTACCTTTCACAGAAAATGGAATAATTAATTTGAATTGTCCAATTGAGTACAATAGCAAGGTAAGTTTTCTTTTTTATGGAATTCCATAATATTTAAAGGGGAATTAGCACATTAATTTTAGTTGTGTATTTCTTTTATCTAGATAGTAAGTGTTCTTATGAAGTAAATGATTTTAAATTAGTATTTATTCTACTTAAGTTGATGGTACCTTTTATAGTGAGGATTAAAGTTCTTTTCAAAATATTTTTCTGAGATACTTTTTGATTTATTATTGCATAGATTAATTTCAAAACTATTAAGAAAATATACCAGGTAAGAGAATTCCCTTATGTCATAATGATTTTAGGAATATGCCAATCTGTTTCATTTAGATTAATCATTTGACTATTTTCTGTTCTCTGTCTAAAGATACTCACTCTTCAGTCCTCTGCACTCTTTTCTAATATTATACGTCACAATGCCACTATATGTTACTTAATTTAGACAAGTAAATATATCTTACATTTTACTATAACAAAATAGATCAAAGAGCTTCTCCAGGTAATAGTTAAAATTAAAAGTTTGTAAAATGTTATGTAGGGCTCATGCTTCCATCAAAAGTACTGTAGTTATGCGAAGTTAATAAGTCTGGAACTAACTACTACAGCTGTATGAAAAAGTCCTGCATGCTTTACGGTTTACAGTTTATGACATTTTTTGGATAGGCCATTGATTTTATGCTAACTGCTATGCAAATATTGTTATATTTAAATAACTACTGGTGGTTTTTAAGTGAAAGCATAAGCTTTTTGCAATTTGGTGCTGTTTGGATGGGGATTGTGAAATTTATTGCATGCTTATAATGACTATGAAAACAGATTAACTGATGCATACCCAGTGGCATACATGTTGCAATTACTAAGGCCGATGCTAGTGTTTTGTTAACATTTTTATTGTTTGTGGCCATGAAAAGGACCGTTCCACTGTTCCACTGCTTAATTGTTCTCACTGTCAAGAAATTTCTCCTTAATTCCAGGTTGTATTGCTCTTTAACGAGCTTCTACCGAATACTTCTTATCCTACCACTCATTTCTATGACTCAAGTACTGTAAATCAACTATCAGGTCACTCCTAATCCTTTTCTTTGTTAGACTAGACATACAGTAATGGACAAAATTGTGGAAACCTTTTGGGAAAAGTTTTTTTTATGCCATCACTACCAAAGAGGGAGATCTTGGCCTCATCACTCCAAATAACACTGTCCCGTTGTTCCTCTGTCCAGGTAACATGGATTTTATTTATTTATTTATATTTATAACTGGACTTGTATGCGCCCTCTCCGAGGACTCTGCTCACAATTAAAACACAATAATTCAACAATAAATATTTTTAAAAAGATTAAATCGAACAAGCCCAATCACTAAGAACCATTAAAATAATTTTAAAAACCCCAGGAGGTCAGTCCAGCCTGGCCTGTTCAAACAACCAGGTCTTCAGATCGCGGCGGAGGAAGATCAGGAGCCAAATGGAGCTCCAAAGGGAGTTGATTCCACAAGGCGGGGGCCACAACAGAATAGGCCCTTCCCCGGGGCACCGTCAGCCGACATTGTCTAGCCGACGGCACCCCGAGGAGTCCCCGTCTGCGCACGCACAGGGCGATCGGTGTTTGATATTGGCAGGAGACGCTCCCGCAAGTACCCCGGACCCAAATTGTAAAGGACTTTGAATGTTAACACCAACACCTTGAATCTCACCTGGAGGGCAACCAGTAACCAATGCAGCTCGCGCAGGAGGGGTGTAACATGGGAGTATCAGGAAACTCCCATCACAACCCGCGCAGCCGCATTCTGCACCAGCTGAAGCCTCCAGATGGTATGCAAGGGCAGTCCTAGATAGAGAGCGTTGCAGTATTCCAGTCGGGATGTCACAAGTGCATGAGTGATCGTGCGAAGGGCATCTCGGTCCAGATACGGGTGCAACTGGCAAACCAGTTGGACCTTTTTTAGCCCAGTTTAGACTTTTCAACCTTTATTTGAGAGATAAAAGTGGTTTTTTCATGGAATTCTAGATTTTAAGCCAAATTCCTCCAGTCTGCACCAAACAGTCCTTGTACTCAACTTCACATTGCAGTGTGCCATTTCATCTTGTATGCACTCAGATGATTTTCTTCTGTCATGTAGGAATATTGTCTTAATTCTTCTATCACTTGCTGTTGTGCACCTTTTCCTGCCTTTACCAGTATGGTTTTGTAGTGATTGAGTCTACTTTTACCTCTTCAGAAACTTAGAAATGCCACCTTTGGTTAAGTTTCTACCAATTTTTCTTCTAATTTCTTTATAACTGTAGCCTTTTTCACGTAATAATACTATTTTACATCACTTTCTGGGTGACCAGTCAACTGTTTGCACCATTACTTTAATTTTATTACGTTTTACAAGCTTACTAAATGAAAGAACACAAAAAAACCAAACCAACTTGATAGCGATCACATAACACACTGACAAATGTCCTCCTCTCAGCTTCAATATATAACATCAGTAACTGAATCCTACTGTGATCTGATTGGCTCATTGCCAAAACAAGATGACACCTGATTGGCTCTCTACACACTCATGCTATTGGCTACAATCGGATGAAGGAAAGCTACCTGATATCAACCTAAGCAAGTTGTGCTTCCTTTTTCTGGTTAATTGGCTATAACTTTTCATAGAATAGAGATAATTGAACAAATTTTGTTGCATTACATTCTTGATTAAATTATCTTTCCATTGATATATAATTTTATGGTACCACTCCAAAAAAGTGGTATTATTAGCCATCAAACCTAAAATACACTTTCCCCAAAAGGTTTCCACAATTTTGGCCACTACTGTACCTAGTTCCCTTAACTAGTCGAATAAATAAATAAATAAATAAATAAATAAATAAATAAATAAATAAATAAAATAACTGTTCATCAATCTCTTCTCATTTTTGTTGCTCTTCTCTGCTCTCTTTCTCAGCATCTTTTTTGTATCATGGCAACCAGAACTGGATGCAGTATTCCAAGTGGGGTTTCACTAGTGCAGTATAGAACAGTACTATCATTTCCTGTGATCTTGATGCTATCTCTCTGTTGATGCAGTCTACAACTTTTTGGCAGCTGCAACACATTGCTGGCTCATACTTAAGCAATGTCCACTAGATCACCTAGATTCTTCTCATAATAATGACTACTAGATATAAGCTGCTCAAAAATAAAGGAACACTTAAACAACACAATGGAAGCTGCTCAAAAACATAAAGGGAACACTTAAACAACACAATGTACAGTAGTTGAATGTGCTGACAACAAAATCACACAAAACTTAACAATGGAAATCAAATTCATCAACCCATGGAGGTCTGGATTTGGAGGTACACTCAAAACTAAAGTGGAAGAAAACATTACAGGCTGATCCAACTGTGATGTAATGTCCTTAACACAAGTCAGAATGAGGCTCAGTAGTGTGTGTGGCCTCCACGTGCCTGTATGACCTCCCTACAATGCCTGGGCGTGCTCCTGATGATGTGGTGGATGGTCTCCTGAGGGATCTCCTCCAACACCTGGACTAAAGCATCCCCCAACTCCTGGACAGTCTGTGGTGCAATGTGGCATTGGTGGATGGAGCGAGACATGATGTCCCAGATGTGCTCAATTGGATTCAGGTCTGCGGAACGGGTGGGCCAGTCCATAGCATCAATGCCTTCATCTTGCAGGAACTGCTGACACACTCCAGCCACATGAGGTCTAGCATTGTCATGCATTAGGAGGAACCCAGGGCCAACCGCACCAGCATATGGTCTCACAAGAGGTCTGAGGATCTCATCTCGGTACCTAATGGCAGTCAGGCTACCTCTGGCGAGCACATGGAAAGCTGTGCAGCCCTCCAAAGAAATGCCACCCCACACCATTACTGACCCACTGCCAAACAGATCATGCTGGAGGATGTTGCAGGCAGCAGAACGTTCTCCACGGTGTCTCCAGACCCTGTCACATCTGTCACATGTGCTCAGTGTGAACTTGCTTTCATCTGTGAACAGCACAGGGCACCAGTGGCAAATTTGCCAATCTTGGTGTTCTCTGGCAAATGCGAAATGTCCTGCACAGTGTTGGACTGTAAGCACAACCCCCACCTGTGGATGTCGGGCCCTCATACCACCCTCATGGAGTCTGTTTCTGACCATTTGAGCAAACACATGCACATTTGTGGCCCGTTGGAGGTCATTGTGCAGGGCTCTGGCAGTGCTCCTCCTGTTCCTCCTTGCACAAAGGCAGAGGTAACGGTCCTGCTGCTGGGTTGTTGTCCTCCTACGGCCTCTTCCACGTCTCCTGATGTACTGTCCTGTCTCCTGGTAGCGCCTCCATGCTCTGGACACTATGCTGACAGACACAGCAAACCTTCTTGCCACAGCTCGCATTGATGTGCCATCCTGGATGAGCTGCACTACCTGAGCCACTTGTGTGGGTTGTAGACTCCGTTTCATGCTACCACTAGAGTGAATGCACGCCAGCATTCAAAAGTGACCAAACCATCAGCCAGAAAACATAGGAACTGAGAAGTGGTCTGTGGTCACCACCTGCAGAACCACACCTTTATTGGGGATGTCTTACTAATTGCCTATAATTTCCACCTGTTGTCTCTTCCATTTGCACAACAGCATGTGGAATTGATTGTTAATCAGTGTTGCTACCTAAGTGGACAGTTTGATTTCACAGAAGTGTGATTGACTTGGAGTTACATTGTGTTGTTTAAGTGTTCCCTTTATTTTTTTTGTGTGTGTGTGTGTGTATATATATATATATATATATATATATATATATATATATGTATATGTAAATGTATATGTATGTATATGTGTGTGTGTATATATATATATATATATATATATATATATATATATATATGTATATGTATATATATATAATAAACATATATATATATATAATATATAAACTAAATAGTTTCTGGGTATTACCATAAAAGAGGACCTGACCTGTGGTGCTCACATTGCCACACTGGTCAAAAGGGCCCAGCAGAGATTATACTACCTAAGACTTCTCAGGAAACAAAAAATGAATGAAAAACTGCTGGTGACCTTCTACCGCTGCACCATAGAGAGTATCTTAACTTACTGCACCTCTGTATGGTTTGCCAATTTCACAGTGGCAGATAGGACAGCATTCCAGAGGGTTAATGTCATTGCCCAGAGGATCATTGGATGCCCTCTCCCCTCTTTAGAAGAGCTTTATAGCTCCCGCTGCCTTAAGAAAATTCAAAACATTCTTAAAGATCCATCTCATCCTGGACACCCTTTTTTTGAACTATTACCATCTGGCAGATGGTACCAAATAAAAAAACCAAGGACAAATAGGCTGAAAAACAGCTTCTATCCCAGGGCAGTAGCTCTGTTGAATTCTACTGTATAGTGCATTGTTGGTGTGGTGTTGGGGGTTTTCAATTCAATGTGTGAAAGATGTGTGTTGGTGTTTATTTTCATGATCATGATGTACACTGAAGATGGTGTTTGATTTCGTTGTACGAGGTGCAGTGACAATAAAGTAAACTAATCTAAACTGATTAGGCAAATTATTTCTTTCTTAGCCTAAACTTTCAACTCTTTTCATACTGCATAAATTTGTAAATTTCCCTGATCATTCTTTTAGCCCTTCTCAGAACCTGTTTTTAGTCATCTTGAATTCTTTGACAATACGGTGTCATAATCAGATCCAGATCAAATCTGTATAATGTAAAATAAAGTTGAAAAACTAGTTGCTGAAATTTTAAAGTTTTATGTAGTTAACATTGCATTTGTTTTTTTTTGTCACTACATTACTGTGTTGATTCATGTGGTTTGCAGTCAACTATTAGAATATCATCTTCACACAAGCATTCTGTGCCCTTGGATATTATTTCTGTTTCCTAAGTGAAGAACTTTGCTATTATCTCTACTGAATTCTTATCAGAATGTTTCTCATCAAGAAAGTTAAGAATTTTATTTTTGTTTTAAGTAATAGTTATAAAACCTAAATTGGGCTCATTTGCATATTTGCTTCCACTTCTTCATAATTACTCTGCTATAATTGTTGATTGATTGCAGGGTACATGATTTCTTTCAATGGAAAACCAGCTGTCCCACACTCCTCATGGACTATGTTAGCGCAGAATGAGTTTCTTCATTCTATTTGCAAAAACAAATGGAGATGCATTTAAATTGCATACAAAATGGAATCTTTTCTGCATCGTAAGAGCGGCCAATTGGTAGTATATTGCATTGGTTATTGATAGCAATGCTTGGTTGTTCCTTTAAATTGTGCTTCAGAATTTTTAACTTTTATTTTCATTTGGATGCTATTTATGTTTATTTTCATTAAGGTATTAGCCAGTACTATTGTTTGCTCTTGAGGCTTCTTTGCTGTGCAGGAAAACACAAAAGCTGCAACTGCTGAACAGATTATTTTATAAAGAACAGTTTTTCATGCACAAACTTCTTCAATACTTTTAACTAAATAAACATAGAAACATCATACTTCATTCATAAATATTTCTTTGATATGTTCTTCCTCATCCAAAGAAACAGAATTTCCATTCAAATAAGAATAGTAGAAATGAACAGTAAAAATATTCAGCATTGCACTAAAGAGTAGTACAAGATACAGCTGATTTTGGTTCAGTGGCTGATGCACCAAAAGCTAAGCAGTGGGCTTCAAAAATTTTAGCAATGTGTTCTCTGCCCAGTTGCTGGCTGGGCGTAGCCATGGTGGGTGTGGCCTAGTTAGCCTCCTGCACCAAGGTGGGTGGGGGCATTTTTGCCCTCCCCGGGCTTTGAATGCTTTCCTCAAGCCTCAGGGAGGGCGAAAACAGCTTCCCCTGGCTCCGGGGGCTCTGTGGAGGCCAGAAATGGGCCCATTTCCAGCTTTTCTGAACTTCCGAGAAGTCCGTTTTTCACCCTTCTAGAACCTCCGTGTGTGCCCTGCACTTACCTGCATCCAAAATGGGTTGCTTGGGGACTCCTGGGAGGGACGGGAGGGGGGGGGCCAGCCAGGATTGGGATTTGGGGAATCTCCGAACTGCACAGAAACTTAGCTAGGGGCTCTCCCAAACCCCTGCAAACCCCAAGCAGCCTATGCCTGGTTGAGTTAATATTTGGATAGGAAACTAGCAGGATATCTTAGGGTTATAGGCGAGACATGGAAACTGAAATACATCCAAAAGGCAACAATGACAGGAAATATCTGCCTACAAAGAAGAATCTCTGCTTTTTACCAAGAGTCAAGCTGGCTGGAAGAAATCGTTATCTACCACTTGTACAGAGGTATTTGCACAATGCTGGGCTGAGAAGTAAGAGAAACTTAGTTTGTTGATAATAAAAAGGCAAAATGATTTTAAAAGGGTAATTATTTAAGAATTTGCCTAATTCTTTTTTTTATTAGCATGGTTATTGTATGAATCAGAGGTATTAAATTTATATATACTGTAGAAAGTATTATACACCAACTATTTTCTTGCGTTTTTGCTATACTTCATTTGGTTCATTTGGCTCAATATTGTCTGGTATAACTTCTGTTATAGGATTTTCCCTCCACTATTGTGGTGGTTATGAAATTTGCTTGGCATGCAGAATGCCACTGGTTTGAAACATCACAGAATTTTCAGATTAGTATTACATTTTTCTTTCCTTACGGCACCTTTTAGGAAAAAATTACCAATGTACCATTTCATAGTTCTTGTCACTTTAGGTAGGAGGGTTTCAACTTCACCCTACAGGTGAAACTCAAAAAATTAGAATATCGTGCAAAAGTTCATTTATTTCCATAATGCAACTTAAAAGGTGAAACTAATATATGAGATAGACTCATTACATGCAAAACAAGATAGTTCAAGCTGTGATTTGTCATAATTGTAATGATTACGGCTTACAGCTCATGAAAACCCCAAATCCACAATCTCAGAAAATTAGAATATTACATGCAATCAATAAAACAAGGATTGTACATAGAACAATATCGGACCTCTGAAAAGTATAAGCATGCATATGTACTCAGTACTTGGTTTGGGCCCCTTCTGCAGCAATTACTGCCTCAATGCGGCGTGGCATGGAAGCTATCAGCCTGTGGCACTGCTGAGGTGTTATGGAAGACCAGGATGCTTCAATAGCGGCCTTCAGCTCTTCTGCATTGTTCGGTCTCATGTCTCTCATCTTTCTCTTGGCAATGCCCCATAGATTCTCTATGGGGTTCAGGTCAGGCGAGTTTGCTGGCCAATCAAGCACAGTAATCCCACGGTCATTGAACCAGGTTTTGGTGCTTTTGGCAGTGTGGGCAGGTGCCAAGTCCTGCTGGAAAATGAAGTCAGCATCCCCATAAAGCTCATCTGCAGAAGGAAGCATGAAGTGCTCCAAAATCTCCTGGTAGATGGCTGCATTGACCCTGGACTTAATGAAGCACAGTGGACCAACACCAGCAGATGACATGGCTCCCCAAATCAACACAGACTGTGGAAACTTCACACTGGACTTCAAGCATCTTGCAGTGTGTGCCTCTCCATTCTTCCTCCAGACTCTGGGTCCTTGGTTTCCAAATGAGATGCAAAAGTTGCTCTCATCAGAAAAGAGGACTTTGGACCACTGAGCAACAGACCAGGTCTGTTTTTCTTTAGCCCAGGTAAGACGCTTCTGATGACATTTGAAGCCCATGTCCAGGATCCGTCTGTGTGTGGTGACTTTGATGCACTGACTCCAGCCTCAGTCCACTCCTTGTGAAAGTCCCCAACACTTTTGAATGGCCTTTTCCTGACAATCCTCTCCAGGCTGCGGTCATCCCTGCTGCTTGTGCACCTTTTTCTTCCACACTTTTCCCTTCCACATAACTTTCTATTAATGTGCTTTGATACAGCACTTTGGGAACATCCAACTTCTTTTGCAATTACCTTTTGAGGCTTTCCCTCCTTATGGAGGTGTCAATGATGGTTTTCTGCACAACTGTCAGGTCAGCAGTCTTTCCCATGATTGTGATTCCTACTGAACCAGACTGAGAGACCATTAAAGGCTCAGGAACCCTTTGCAGGTGTTATGGCTTAATTAGCTGATTAGAGTGGGACACTTTGAGCCTAGAATATTGCACCTTTTCACAATATTCTAATTTTCTGGGATTGTGGATTTGGGGTTTTCATGAGCTGTAAGCCATAATCATCACAATTATGACAAATCACGGCTTGACCTATCTTGCTTTGCATGTAATGAGTCTATCTCATATATTAGTTTCACCTTTTAAGTTGCATTACTGAAATAAATGAACTTTTGCACGATATTCTAATTTTTCGAGTTTCACCTGTAGCTCCCAACTAGCCCAATTAAGTAAGTACCCAGTTGCAATACTTACTCCTTTGGATTATTTGTGAGCTGGGGGAAAACACAGCAGCAGCTCCAGCATTTCTTAAAACCTAGTGGAAAATTGGATTTCTCCGAAGAAGAAAAATAGGTTTTAAAAAAATGTTTCTGCTGAGTTTCAAATCATCCTTTGCAGGTTAGACAGGAGCACTATGCTATTGGAACATTGTTTAATAGAATCATAGAATAGCAGAATTAGAAGGGACCTTCTATTTCAACTCTCTGCTCAATGAATGGTTACCCAATCTCTTCTTGAAAATCTCCCATGGTAGAATATCCACAACTTCTGGAGGCAAGCTGTTCCACTAATTAATTATTCTCACTGACAGGAAACTTCTCCTTAATTCTAGGTTAGATCTCTTTAATAATCTGCCCTCCGTTACTTCTTCTCCTGCCCTCTGATGCTTTGGAGAATAGCTTGACCCCCTCTTCTCTGTGACAGCCCCTTAAATATTGAAAGATTGCTATGATGTCACCCCCTGTCCTTTTCTTCGCTGGACTAGTCGTGCCTAGTTCCCACAAGTCTTCATCATATGGTTTATCCTCTAGAATCCTTATCATCTTTGTTGCTCTTCTCTGGACACTTTCTAGAGCATCAGCATTTATTTATTTATTTATTTATTTATTTATTTATTTATTTATTTTGTATCAAGGTGACAAGACATAGATGCAGTATTCCAAGTATGGTCTTACCATTGCAGTGTAAAGTGGTACTAACGCTTCCTTGATGCAGCCTAGGCCTGACAGCATACTCTTGTAACCCAGTTGACAGAATATTCCTGTCACTTCATGCAGTAGCCATTTGAAATAAAGGGGTCTTCCTCGCAAAAACTAAACCACAATAGACAAACTGGATTGCAGGACTTCAGCTGCCAAAGCCAAAAAAAACTACTTTTAATATGGAGCAGGCAAACATGCACTGCAGTGGATTGAGAGTAAGAAGATTAAACCATCCATTCTTTCCATCCAGACATTGTTGATGGGCCACAAATAATAATATGATTAGTCACCAGAAAGTCTGTTTCTATCTCTTTAAAGCAGTGTTTCCCAACCTCAGCAACTTTTAGATGTATGGATTTCAACTCCCAGCATGCTAACCAGGAAATTATGACGTCCACAAATCTTAAAGCTGAGGAGGTTGAGAAACACTTCTTTAAACAACCACTCAACAATAACCTTTGGCAAGATCTAAATCACTCCTGTTCCTTGTAATATTCAGTTTTAAATAAATAAGAACGTTTAATTTAATGACAAAAAGTGAATATGACTTCATTTCTTCCACATCTTTATAAAGTAAGAACAGAAAACTAATGGTTAAGTTTAAAAGGTAATTTAAAATGACCTAACCAACTTTCCTAAGACTCATTCAAAGCATTGGCAACACTCCTGAATATGCTAGAATGCCAAATGATGACAACAGGGTTCTAGGCTCAAGAAAACCTTTATATTTCATTAACCTATATTTAAGGGATATAATTTCCATTTTTCCCCTTTGAATGTGTGCATAGCAGCTTCTGTTTGGAGGAATTCTGTCTTACATCACAGTGCCAAGTCTTTAGAGAGTTCAAATGAACACTTTGAAAAAGTTTATTAAAAATCCTTCACCAGGAAATATATCACATATTTATTAATAGACTTCTAGTGTCATACATATACATTTCTAAATTTAAAGTTTTAATTTCATTGAACCAGTCATGAAGTGTATTATAACAACACTGTGATCTTTCAGTTGCAAATTTCTGTGTACTGCACAATTACTAATTGAGCCAAATACCCTAACATATAATGTGTGAAATCATCACACAGGCCATATAATAGGGATAGCACTTCTAGGCACTGGCATTGGTGTTTTCATTTACTTTAGATACAAAATGCCATTCAATAGATTAAATTGTAATTTCACAAATATTTTCTTCATGAAGAGTCAGTATAATCTGGCACCACCATGATATAACAGTGATTCTGTATTTAATCAATAACTTTAACTGACTAAACTACATAATTCATGCCTTAAACATCTGCTTTTGGATAGTTTTTCTTCTGAAAAACCATTCTCTACTTTTTTTTTAACCCAGTGAAGAGCTCTGGAGAACTCAGAAACTTGCATACATTTTACTTTTATGGCACATTGATTATCATAAGGGAAGGATCACTCAATTATGGATTTCAAAAAAGATAGGAATACTGTAGAAAGGAAGTGTGGCTGTCTTGGTACAGAGATGAAATATTGCTTGTTCTATTGATAAAAGTACACAAAAAAACTGTGTAAACACACATTATTTACCATAAGCGCTACAGATTCAGTTCTCCATCACAATCAAAATGATCAAAGTGGGGAGGAAAAATCTGAATATATTTAAGCTGCTTCTTGCAGTTCTGCATCTGAGACTCAGAGCGCCGCTGTTGACCAACATAGTTCCCAGAAAGAAGCTGGAAATCTGATGGGGCTTCCTGCCTTCTGACTATCCAGTCACCGAATGCAGAGCAGTCAAAGAGCAGGATTGAGGGACACTCACCGACCATGGCAGAGAAAAGAAAACCACTGCAGTGTAGATAAAACTCAGGAGAATCCCAGGACCCTCTGGATGCTTCCTTTCTAATGGGAATTTAAACTGCTCAGCTTACTGGATTGCACAAAGCACTTTTCATCGCAGTTGGGATGGACGGCAGGAGCAAAGCTAAGAGCAGATCTGTAAAAAGGCAAGTACGTCTCCTCTTCTTATTGTCTTTCATCTGCCAGACTGTCTCGGAGCACCTTCGCTATTCAATTCCAGAGGAAATGGGAAAGGGCTCCATTGTGGGGAATCTTGCCAAGGATCTGAAACTGAGTGCTGCAGAAGTGGGAAATCGCAACCTGCACATCCTTTCTTTAGGCAAAAAGCAGTACTTCTCCATTAATGCTGAAAATGGGAATCTGTATGTAAAAGACAGGATTGACAGAGAGGAAATCTGTGGGGAAACTGCACTCTGCCCCATCAGTTTCGAAGTGGTGAGTGCAAACCCTATGGACATATTTTATATAACAGTAGAGATCCAGGATATTAATGACAATGCACCACATTTCTTAAATGGTGATATCAAGCTAGAGATAAGTGAATCCTCTTTACCAGGAGCCACATTTCTTCTTGAACAAGCAGAAGATCCTGATATTGGAACAAATTCTCTCCAGGATTATCATCTAAAATTAATAATATTTTATTTTGAATTACTAAACAAGACTCTTTAAACAAATATGTAGAATTAGTGCTAAAGAAACAGTTAGATCGAGAAAGTGAAAGTGTCATTACTTTGACACTTACAGCTCTTGATGGGGGGAACCCTGCAAAAACTGGAACAGCCAAAATACAGATTACAGTCATAGATGCTAATGACAACCCACCTGTCTTCAGTCAAAAAGTATACAAAATCAGCCTCAAAGAGAATGCATCAAAGGGATCTACTGTAATACAAGTCAGAGCTACAGACAAAGATGAAGGTTCCAATGGTCAGATCAATTATTCCTTTAGCAACATTGCTGATAACGCTCATCAAAAATTTGATTTACATCCAGAAAACGGACTTATAACAATTCAAGAAGAGTTAGACTTTGAGGAAACCTGGAAGTATACCATAGCAATAGAAGCAAAGGATGGAGGTGGCTTAGTAGCTCATTGTAACGTTGAAATAAAGCTACTAGATGTGAATGACAATGCCCCAGAAGTGGTTCTCGCTTCCTCATCCAGAGAAATTCCTGAAAACTCTCCATTAGGAACATTGGTAGCCCTCATCAATATAAAGGATAAAGATTCAGGGGATAATGGGGAGGTCAATTGCCATTTACAGAATGCTTCCCCATTCAAAATAGTATCAGCAGCTAATAGCTACTATAAGCTGCTGACAGATGGTCCCCTAGACAGAGAAAGCACCCCAGCATACAATCTTACAATCACAGCCACAGACAAAGGCCCTCTTTCTACACAGAAAACCATCTCACTGGAGATTTCGGATATCAATGATAATGCCCCTACCTTTGAGAAATCCTCATACACCGTCTATGTGGCAGAGAACAATCCTGCTAGTTCCTCCATCTTCAGCATCAAAGCTGTAGACCCTGATCTTGGTCGCAATGCTAGGATCACCTACTCCATCCTCACTAGCAAAATAGAGGCACTACCTCTCCCGTCTTACCTCTCCATTAACTCAGAAAGTGGCACCCTCTATTCTCAAAGGTCTTTTGACTATGAGCAACTCAGGGAGTTTGAGGTACAGGTAAAGGCTGAAGATGGAGGCTCCCCACCTCTCAGCAGCAATGCCACATTGAAGGTGTTCATCCAGGACCAAAATGATCAAAGCCCTCAAATTCTGTATCCTTCTCCAGGAGCAGAGGGCTCAGCCTCCTTTGAGATGGTGCCTCGCTCGGCAGAGATGGGGTACCTGGTTACAAAGGTGGTGGCTGTGGACACCGACTCTGGCCACAATGCCTGGCTCTCTTATCATCTACTGCAAGCCACTGAGCCAGGGCTCCTCACAATTGGTGCCCACACTGGTGAAATCAGGACATTGCGGACGTTTCTGGAAAGGGATGCTCTGAAGCAGAAGTTAGTGGTCTTAGTGAAGGATAATGGGCAGCCCCCACTCTCTGCTACAGTCAGTCTCAATCTGATTTTTGCTGAAAACTTCCAAGAGGCACTGCCAGAAATAAATAACCAAACCACAGATTCAGAGCAACAGTCTGAGCTCCAGTTCTACCTAGTGCTGGCCTTAACTTTGATCTCCTTTCTGTTCCTCTTGACTGTAACTCTGGTCATTATGATGAAACTCCGACAGTCAGGGAATCTGAAATTTCTTCCATGCTTTGCTCCCATTCCCCATTCAAGCAATGCCATTATATTCCCACCGAATTATGAGGAAGGGACTATTCCTTATTCCTATCAGCTCTGCTTATCCTCTGAGTCCAAGATACATGAAATTACTTTTCCAACTCCCAAAGTTCAAGCTGCTGAGTATATTTCATGCAACCAAAAGTCTGATGTTCTTCTGCCTACTAATGGAGCCAATGTCATAAATTCTGAGATGGAGAAAATTAATATGGTGAGTTTTCCTTTGAAGTGTAACAACTTTACATATCTTGTTAATGAAATTGAAAAATTTAAATTTTCTATAAAGCTACCAGGTTCTTTAATTTCTGTGTAAAAATAAGGTTATCTACTTTATTGTACACAGGTTGTCCTTCAGTTATGACCACAACTGAGCCCAGAAATTTCTGTTGCTAAGCAAGAAAGTTTTTATGTGAATTTTTCTGCATTTTCTGGCCTTTCTTGCCACACAGTTGGTAACTGAATCACTGCAGTTGTCAGCTTAGTAACACTGTTAAGTGAATTTGACTTCCCCTTGACTGTGCTGATCA
>CM019150.1:121463434-121583050 GCA_009733165.1 Naja naja | reverse complement strand
CTGTCAAGAAATTTCTCCTTAATTCCAGGTTGTATTGCTCTTTATGAGCTTCTACCCAATACTTCTTATCCTACCACTCATTTCTATGACTCAAGTACTGTAAATCAACTAATCCTTTTCTTTGTTAGACTAGACATACAGTAATGGACAAAATTGTGGAAACCTTTTGGGAAAAGTTTTTTTTATGCCATCACTACCAAAGAGGGAGATCTTGGCCTCATCACTCCAAATAACACTGCCCCATTGTTCCTCTGTCCAGGTAACATGGGTTTTATTTATTTATTTATATTTATAATTGGACTTATATGCCGCCCCCTCTCCGCGAGGACTCGGAGCGGCTCACATTAAACACAATAATTCAACAATAAATATTTTAAAAAGATTAAATCGAACAAGCCCAATCACTAAGAACCATTAAAATAATTTTAAAACCCCAGGAGGTCAGTCCAGCCCAGCCTGTTCAAACAACCAGGTCTTCAGATCGCGGCAGGCCGGAGCGAAGATCAGGAGCCAAGGAGCTCAAAGGAGTTGATTCCACAAGGCGGGGCCACAACAGAATAGGCCCTTCCTGGGGCACCGTCCAGCCGACATTGTCTAGCCAACGGCACCCCGGAGTCCCCATCTGTGCACCGCACAGGCGTCGGTGTTTGATATTGGCAGGAGGCGCTCCCGCAAGTACCCGGACCCAAATCATAAGGACTTTGAATGTTAACACCAACACCTTGAATCTCACCCAGAGGGCAACCAGTAACCAATGCAGCTCGCGCAGGAGGGGTGTAACATGGGAGTATCGGGAAACTCCCATCACAACCAGCGCAGCCGCATTCTGCACCAGCTGAAGCCTCGGATGGTATGCAAGGGCAGTCCTAGATAGAGATGCAGTAGTCCAGTCGGGACGTCACAAAGTGCATGAGTGATCGTGCGAAGGGCATCTCGATCCAGATACGGGTGCAGCTAGCGAACCAGTCGGACCTTTTTTAGCCCAGTTTAGACTTTTCAACCTTTATTTGAGAGATAAAAGTGGTTTTTTCATGGAATTCTAGATTTTAAGCCAAATTCCTCCAGTCTGCACCAAACAGTCCTTGTACTCAACTTCACATTGCAGCGTGCCATTTCATCTTGTATGCACTCAGATGATTTTCTTCTGTCATGTAGGAATATTGTCTTAATTCTTCTATCATTTGCTGTTGTGCACCTTTTCCTGCCTTTACCAGTATGGTTTTGTAGTGATTGAGTCTACTTTTACCTCTTCAAAAACTTAGAAATGCCACCTTTGGTTAAGTTTCTACCAATTTTTCTTCTAATTTCTTTATAACTGTAGCCTTTTTCACGTAATAATACTATTTTACATCACTTTCTGGGTGTCCAGTCAACTGTTTGCACCATTACTTTAATTTTATTACGTTTTACAAGCTTACTAAATGAAAGAACACAAAAAAACCAAACCAACTTGATAGCGATCACATAACACACTGACAAATGTCCTCTCAGCTTCAATATATAACATCAGTAACTGAATCCTACTGTGATCTGATTGGCTCATTGCCAAAACAAGATGACACCTGATTGGCTCTCTACACGCTCATGCTATTGGCTACAATCAGATGAAGGAAAGCTATCTGATATCAACCTAAGCAAGTTGTGCTTCCTTTTTCTGGTTAATTGGCTATAACTTTTCATAGAATAGAGATAATTGAACAAATTTTGTTGCATTACATTCTTGATTAAATTATCTTTTCATTGATATATAATTTTATGGTACCACTCCAAAAAGTGGTATTATTAGCCATCAAACCTAAAATACACTTTCCCCAAAAGGTTTCCACAATTTTGGCCACTACTGTACCTAGTTCCCTAACTAGTCAATAATTAATTAATTAATTAATTAATAAATAACTATTCATCAATCTCTTCTCATTTTTTGTTGCTCTTCTCTGCTCTCTTTCTCAGCATCTTTTTTGTATCATGGCAACCAGAACTGGATGCAGTATTCCAAGTGGGGTTTCACTAGTGCAGTATAGAACAGTACTATCATTTCCTGTGATCTTGATGCTATCTCTCTGTTGATGCAGTCTACAACTTTTTGGCAGCTGCAACACATTGCTGGCTCATACTTAAGCAATGTCCACTAGATCACCTAGGTTCTTCTCATAATAATGACTACTAATATAAGCTGCTCAAAAACATAAAGGGAACACTTAAACAACACAATGTACAGTAGTTGAATGTGCTGACAACAAAATCACACAAAACTTAACAATGGAAATCAAATTCATCAACCCATGGAGGTCTGGATTTGGAGGTACACTCAAAACTAAAGTGGAAGAAAACACTACAGGCTGATCCAACTGTGATGTAATGTCCTTAACACAAGTCAAATGAGGCTCAGTAGTGTGTGTGGCCTCCACGTGCCTGTATGACCTCCCTACAATGCCTGGGCATGCTCCTGATGATGTGGTGGATGGTCCCTGAGGGATCTCCTCCAACACCTGGACTAAAGCATCCCCCAACTCCTGGACAGTCTGTGGTGCAACGTGGTTGGTGGATGGAGCGAGACATGATGTCCCAGATGTGCTCAATTGATTCAGGTCTGGGGAACGGGTGGCCAGTCCATAGCATCAATGCCTTCATCTTGCAGGAACTGCTGACACACTCCAGCCACATGAGGTCTAGCATTGTCGTGCATTAGGAGGAACCCAGGGCCAACCGCACCAGCATATGGTCTCACAAGGGGTTTGAGGATCTCATCTCGGTACCTATTGGCAGTCAGGCTACCTCTGGCAAGCACATGGAGGCTGTGCAGCCCTCCAAAGAAATGCCACCCCACACCATTACTGACCCACTGCCAAACAGGTCATGCTGGAGGATGTTGCAGGCAGCAGAACATTCTCCACGGTGTCTCCAGACCCTGTCACATCTGTCACATGTGCTCAGTGTGAACCTGCTTTCATCTGTGAACAGCACAGGGTGCCAGTGGCAAATTTGCCAATCTTGGTGTTCTCTGGCAAATGCAAATGTCCTGCACGGTGTTGGGCTGTAAGCACAACCCCCACCTGTGGATGTTGGGCCCTCATACCACCCTCATGGAGTCTGTTTCTGGCCATTTGAGCATACACATGCACATTTGTGGCCCGGTGGAGGTCATTGTGCAGGGCTCTGGCAGTGCTCCTCCTGTTCCTCCTTGCACAAAGGCAGAGTAGCGGTCCTGCTGCTGGGTTGTTGCCCCTCCTACGGCCTCCTCCATCCACGTCTCCTGATGTACTGGCCTGTCTCCTGGTAGCGCCTCCATGCTCTGGACACTATGCTGACAGACACAGCAAACCTTCTTGCCACAGCTCGCATTGATGTGCCATCCTGGATGAGCTGCACTACCTGAGCCACTTGTGTGGTTGTAGACTCCGTCTCATGCTACCACTAGAGTGAATGCACCGCCAGCATTCAAAAGTGACCAAACCATCAGCCAGAAAGCATAGGAACTGAGAAGTGGTCTGTGGTCACCACCTGCAGAACCACACCTTTATTGGGGATGTCTTGCTAATTGCCTATAATTTCCACCTGTTGTCTCTTCCATTTGCACAACAGCATGTGGAATTGATTGTTAATCAGTATTGCTACCTAAGTGGACAGTTTGATTTCACAGAAGTGTGATTGACTTGGAGTTACATTGTGTTGTTTAAGTGTTCCCTTTATTTTTTTTAGCAGTGTGTGTGTAATATATTATATGTATATGTATAAAATGTATATGTAAATGTATATGTATGTATATGTGTTTGTGTGTGTATATATATATATATGTTGTATGCATGTATGTATGTATGTATTATGTATATATATATATAATAAACATATCATATATATAATATATAAACTAAATAGTTTCTGGGTATTACCATAAAAGAGGACCTGACCTGTGGTGCTCACATTGCCACACTGGTCAAAAGGGCCCAGCAGAGATTATACTACCTAAGACTTCTCAGAAAACAAAAAATGAATGAAAACTGCTGGTGGCCTTCTACCGCTGCACCATAGAGAATCTTAACTTACTGCACCTCTGTATGGTTTGCCAATTTCACAGTGGCAGATAGGACAGCACTCCAGAGGGTTAATGTCATTGCCCAGAGGATCATTGGATGCCCTCTCCCCTCTTTAGAAGAGCTTTATAGCTCCCGCTGCCTTAAGAAAATTCAAAACATTCTTAAAGATCCATCTCATCCTGGACACCCTTTTTTGAACTATTACCATCTGGCAGATGGTACCGAATAATAAAATAAACCAAGGACAAATAGGCTGAAAAACAGCTTCTATCCAGTGCAGTAGCTCTGTTGAATTCTACTGTATAGTGCATTGTTGATGTGGTGTTGGGGGTTTTCAATTCAATGTGGAGTGTGAAGGATGTGTGTTGGTGTTTATTTTCATGATCATGATGTGCACTGAAGATGGTGTTTGATTTCGTTGTACGAGGTGCAGTGACAATAAAGTAAACTAATCTAAACTGATTAGGCAAATTATTTCTTTCTTAGCCTAAACTTTCAACTCTTTTCATACTGGATAAATTTGTAAATTTCCCTGATCATTCTTTTAGCCCTTCTCAGAACCTGTTTTTAGTCATCTTGAATTCTTGACAATACGTGTCATAATCAGATCCAGATCAAATCTGTATAATGTAAAATAAAGTTGAAAAACTAGTTGCTGAAATTTTAAAGTTTTATGTAGTTAACATTGCATTTGTTTTTTTTGTCACTACATTACTGTGTTGATTCATGTGGTTTGCAGTCAACTATTAGAATATCATCTTCACACAAGCATTCTGTGCCCTTGGATATGATTTCTGTTTCCTAAGTGAAGAACTTTGCTATTATCTCTACTGAATTCTTATCAGAATGTTTCTCATCAAGAAAGTTAAGAATTTTATTTTTGTTTTAAGTAATAGTTATAAAACCTAAATTGGGCTCATTTGCATATTTGCTTCCACTTCTTCATAATTACTCTGCTATAATTGTTGATTGATTGCAGGGTACATGATTTCTTTCAATGGAAAACCAGCTGTCCCACACTCCTCATGGACTACGTTAGCGCAGAATGAGTTTCTTCATTCTATTTGCAAAAACAAATGGAGATGCATTTAAATTGCATACAAAATGGAATCTTTCTGCATCGTAAGACGGCCAATTGGTAGTATGTTGCATTGGTTATTGATAGCAATGCTTGGTTGTTCCTTTAAATTGTGCTTCAGAATTTTTAACTTTTATTTTCATTTGGATGCTATTTATGTTTATTTTCATTAAGGTATTAGCCAGTACTATTGTTTGCTCTTGAGGCTTCTTTGCTGTGCAGGAAAACACAAAAGCTGCAACTGCTGAACAGATTATTTTATAAAGAACAGTTTTTCATGCACAAACTTCTTCAATACTTTTAACTAAATAAACATAGAAACATCATACTTCACTCATAAATATTTCTTTGATATGTTCTTCCTCATCCAAAGAAACAGAATTTCCATCCGTTCAAATAAGAATAGTAGAAATGAACAGTAAAAGTATTCAGCATTGCACTAAAGAGTAGTACAAGATACAGCTGATTTTGGTTCAGTGGCTGATGCACCAAAAGCTAAGCAGTGGGCTTCAAAAATTTTAGCAATGTGTTCTCTGCCCAGTTGCTGGCTGGGCGTAGCCATGGTGGGTGTGGCCTAGTCAGCCTCCTGCACCAAGGTGGGTGGGGGCATTTTTGCCCTCCTGGGGCTTTGAATGCTTTCCTCAAGCCTTAGGGAGGGCGAAAACAGCTTCCCCTGGCTCCGGGGCCTCTGTGGAGGCCAGAAATGGGCCCATTTCCAGCTTTCCCGAACTTCCGGGAGGCCCGTTTTTCACCCTTCAAGAACCTCTGCGTGCGCTCTGCGCTTACCTGTATCCAAAATGGGCCGTGTGGGGACTCCTGAGATGAGGTGGGGTGGGCAGGACCAGCCAGGACTGGGATTTGGGGAGTCTCCGAACTGCACAGAATCTTAGCTAGGGGCTCTCCCAAACCCCTGCAAACCCCAAGCAGCCTATGCCTGGTTGAGTTTATAGTTGCATAGGAAACTAGCAGGATATCTTAGGGTTATAGGCGAGACATGGAAACTGAAATACATCCAAAAGGCAACAATGACAGGAAATATCTGCCTACAAAGAAGCATCTCTGCTTTTACCAAGAGTCAAGCTGGCTGGAAGAAATCGTTATCTACCACTTGTACAGAGGTATTTGCACAATGCTGGGCTGAGAAGTAAGAGAAACTTACGTTTGTTGATAATAAAAGGCAAAATGATTTTAAATGGGTAATTATTTAAGAATTTGCCTAATTCTTTTTTATTAGCATGGTTATTGTATGAATCAAGGTATTAAATTTATATATACTTTAGAAAGTATTATACACCAACTATTTTCTTCTTTGCGTTTTGCTATATTTCATTTGGTTCATTTGGCTCAATATTGTCTGGTATAACTTCTGTTATAGGATTTTTTCCCCACTATTGTGGTGGTTATGAAATTTGCTTGGCATGCAGAATGCCACTGGTTTGAAACGTCACAGAATTTTCAGATTAGTATTACATTTTTCTTTCCTTACGGCACCTTTTAGGAAAAAATTACCAATGTACCATTTCATAGTTCTTGTCACTTTAGGTAGGAGGGTTTCAACTTCACTCTAGCTCCCAACTAGCCCAATTAGGTAAGTACCCAGTTGCAATACTTACTCCTTTGGATTATTTGTGAGCTGGGGGAAAACACAGCAGCAGCTCCAGCATTTTTGTAAAGCCTAGTGGAAAATTGGATTTCTCCGAAGAAGAAAAATAGGTTTAAAAAAAAATGTTTCTGCTGAGTTTCAAATCATCCTTTGCAGGTTAGACAGGAGCACTATGCTATTGGAACATTGTTTAGTAGAATCATAGAATAACAGAATTAGAAGGGACCTTCTATTTCAACTCTCTGCTCAATGAATGGTTGCCCAATCTCTTCTTGAAAATCTCCCATGGTAGAATATCCACAACTTCTGGAGGCAAGCTGTTCCACTAATTAATTATTCTCACTGATAGGAAACTTCTCCTTAATTCTAGGTTAGATCTCTTTAATAATCTGCCCTCCATTACTTCTTCTCCTGCCCTCTGATGCTTTGGAGAATAGCTTGACCCCTTCTTCTCTGTGACAGCCCCTTAAATATTGAAAGATTACTATCATGTCACCCCTTGTCCTTTTCTTCGCTGGACTAGTCGTGCCTAGTTCCCACAAGTCTTCATCATATGGTTTATCCTCTAGAATCCTTATCATCTTTGCTGCTCTTCTCTGGACACTTTCTAGAGTATCAGCATTTACTTATTTATTTATTTAGTATCATGGTGACAAGACGTAGATGCAGTATTCCAAGTATGGTCTTACCATTGCAATGTAAAGTGGTACTAACGCTTCCTTGATGCAGCCTAACCCAGTTGACAGAATATTGCTGTCACTTCATGCAGTAGCCATTTGAAATAAAGGGGTCTTCCTAGCAAAAATTAAACCACAATAGACAAACTGGATTGCAGGACTTCAGCTGCCAAAGCCAGAAAAAACTACTTTTAATATGGAGCAGGCAAAGATGCACTGCAGTGGATTGAGAGTAAGAAGAGGATTAAACCATCCATTCTTTCCATCCAGACGTTGTTGATGGGCCACAAATAATAATATGATTAGTCACCAGAAAGTCTGTTTCTATCTCTTTAAAGCCGTGTTTCCCAACCTCAGCAACTTTTAGATGTATGGATTTCAACTCCCAGCATGCTGATCAGGAAATTATGACGTCCACAAATCTTAAAGCTGAGGAGGTTGAGAAACACTTCTTTAAACAACCACTCAACAATAACCTTTGGCAAGATCTAAATCACTCCTGTTCCTTATAATATTCGGTTTTAAATAAATAAGAAAGTTTAATTTAATGACAAAAAGTGAATATGACTTCATTTCTTCCACATCTTTATAAAGTAAGAACAGAAAACTAATGGTTAAATTTAAAAGGTAATTTAAAATGATCTAACCGACTTTCCTAAGACTCATTCAAAGCATTGGCAACACTCCTGAATATGCTAGAATGCCAAATGATGACAACAGGGTTCCAAGCTCAAGAAAATCTTTATATTTCATTAACCTATATTTAAGGGATATAATTTCCATTTTTCCCCTTTGAATGTGTGCATAGCAGCTTCAGCTTGGAGGAATTCTGTCTTACATCACAGTGCCAAGTCTTTAGAGAGTTCAAATGAACACTTTGAAAAAGTTTATTAAAAATCCTTCACCAGGAAATATATCACATATTTATTAATAGACTTCTAGTGTCATACATATACATTTCTAAATTTAAAGTTTTAATTTCATTGAACCAGTCATGAAGTGTATTATAACAACATTATGATCTTTCAGTTGCAAATTTCTGTGTACTGCATAATTACTAATCGAGCCAAATACCCTAACATATAATGTGTGAAATCATCACACAGGCCATATAATAGGGATAGCACTTCTAGGCACTGGCATTGGTGTTTTCATTTGCCATTCAATAGATTAAATTGTAATTTCACAAAAATATTTTCTTCATGAAGAGTCAGTATAATCTGGCACCACCATGATATAACAGTGATTCTGTATTTAATCAATTAGAAACTTTAACTGACTAAACTACATAATTCATGCCTTAAACATCTGCTTTTGGATATTTTTCTTCTGAAAAACATTCTCTACTTTTTTAACCCAGTGAAGAGCTCTGGAGAACTCAGAAACTTGCATACATTTTACTTTTATGGCACATTGATTATCATAAGGGAAGGATCACTCAATTATGGATTTCAAAAAGAAAGGAATACTGTAGAAAGGAAGTGTGGCTGTCTTGGTACAGAGATGAAATATTGCTTGTTCTATTGATAAAAATACACAAAAACTGTGTAAACACCATTATTTACCATAAGCGCTACAGATTCAGTTCTCCATCACAATCAAAATGATCAAAGTGGGGGAAAATCTGAATATATTTAAATGCTTCTTGCAGTTCTGCATCTGAGACTCAGAGCGCCGCTGTTGACCAACATAGTTCCCAGAAAGGAGCTGGAAATCTGATGGGGCTTCCTGCCTTCTGACTATCCAGTCACCGAATGCAGAGCAGTCAAAGAGCAGGATTGAGGGACACTCACCGACCATGGCAGAGAAAAGAAAACCACTGCAGTGTAGATAAAACTCAGGAGAATCCCAGGACCCTCTGGATGCTTCCTTTCTAATGGGAATTTAAACTGCTCAGCTTACTGGATTGCACAAAGCACTTTTCATCGCAGTTGGGATGGACGGCAGGAGCAAAGCTAAGAGCAGATCTGTAAAAAGGCAAGTACGTCTCCTCTTCTTATTGTCTTTCATCTGCCAGACTGTCTCGGAGCACCTTCACTATTCAATTCCAGAGGAAATGGGAAAGGGCTCCATTGTGGGGAATCTTGCCAAGGATCTGAAACTGAGTGCTGCAGAAGTGGGAAATCGCAACCTGCACATCCTTTCTTTAGGCAAAAAGCAGTACTTCTCCATTAATGCTGAAAATGGGAATCTGTATGTAAAAGACAGGATAGACAGAGAGGAAATCTGTGGGGAAACTGCACTCTGCCCCATCAGTTTCGAAGTGGTGAGTGCAAACCCTATGGACATATTTTATATAACAGTAGAGATCCAGGATATTAATGACAATGCACCACATTTCTTAAATGGTGATATCAAGCTAGAGATAAGTGAATCCTCTTTACCAGGAGCCACATTTCTTCTTGAACAAGCAGAAGATCCTGATATTGGAACAAATTCTCTCCAGGATTATCATCTAACAATTAACCAATATTTTATTATTGATATTAGTAAACGTGACTCAGCAAACAAATATGTAGAATTAGTGCTAAAGAAACAGTTAGATCGAGAAAGTGAAGTTCATTACTTTAACACTTACAGCTCTTGATGGGGGAACCCTGCAAAAACTGGAACAGCCAAAATACAGATTACAGTCATAGATGCTAATGACAACCCACCTGTCTTCAGTCAAAAAGTATACAAAATCAGCCTCAAAGAGAATGCATCAAAGGGATCTACTGTAATACAAGTCAGAGCTACAGACAAAGATGAAGGTTCCAATGGTCAGATCAATTATTCCTTTAGCAACGTTGCTGATAACGCTCATCAAAAATTTGATTTACATCCAGAAAACCGACTTATAACAATTCAAGAAGAGTTAGACTTTGAGGAAACCTCAAAGTATACCATAGCAATAGAAGCAAGGGATGGAGGTGGCTTAGTAGCACACTGTAACGTTGAAATAAAGCTACTAGATGTGAATGACAATGCCCCAGAAGTGGTTCTCGCTTCCTCATCCAGAGAAATTCCTGAAAACTCTCCATTAGGAACATTGGTAGCCCTCATCAATATAAAGGATAAAGATTCAGGCGATAATGGGGAGGTCAATTGCCATTTACAGAATGCTTCCCCATTCAAAATAGTATCAGCAGCTAATAGCTATTATAAGCTGCTGACAGATGGTCCCCTAGACAGAGAAAGCACCCAGCATACAATCTACAATCACAGCCACAGACAAAGGTACGCCCCCTTTCTACACAGAAACCATCTCACTGGAGATTTCGGATATCAATGATAATGCCCTACCTTTGAGAAATCCTCATACACCGTCTATGTGACAGAGAACAATCCTGCTAGTTCCTCCATCTTCAGCATCAAAGCTGTAGACCCTGATCTTGGTCACAATGCTAGGATCACCTACTCCATCCTCACTAGCAAAATAGAGGCACTACCTCTCCCGTCTTACCTCTCCATTAACTCAGAAAGTGGCACCCTCTATTCTCAAAGGTCTTTTGACTATGAGCAACTCAGGGAGTTTGAGGTACAGGTAAGGCTGAAGATGGAGGCTCCCACCTCTCAGTAGCAATGCCACATTGAAGGTGTTCATCCAGGACCAAAATGACCAAAGCCCTCAAATTCTGTATCCTTCTCCAGGAGCAGAGGGCTCAGCCTCCTTTGAGATGGTGCCTCGCTCGCAGAGATGGGGTACCTGGTTACAAAGGTGGTGGCTGTGGACACCGACTCTGGCCACAATGCCTGGCTCTCTTATCATCTACTGCAAGCCACTGAGCCAGGGCTCCTCACAATTGGTGTCCACACTGGTGAAATCAGGACATTGCGGACGTTTCTGGAAAGGGATGCTCTGAAGCAGAAGTTAGTGGTCTTAGTGAAGGATAATGGGCAGCCCCCACTCTCTGCTACAGTCAGTCTCAATCTGATTTTTGCTGAAAACTTCCAAGAGGCACTGCCAGAAATAAATAACCAAACCACGGATTCAGAGCAACAGTCTGAGCTCCAGTTCTACCTAGTGCTGGCCTTAACTTTGATCTCCTTTCTGTTCCTCTTGACTGTAACTCTGGTCATTATGATGAAACTCCGACAGTCAGGGAATCTGAAATTTCTTCCATGCTTTGCTCCCATTCCCCATTCAAGCAATGCCATTATATTCCCACCGAATTATGAGGAAGGGACTATTCCTTATTCCTATCAGCTCTGCTTATCCTCTGAGTCCAAGATACATGAAATTACTTTTCCAACTCCCAAAGTTCAAGCTGCTGAGTATATTTCATGCAACCAAAAGTCTGATGTTCTTCTGCCTACTAATGGAGCCAATGTCATAAATTCTGAGATGGAGAAAATTAATATGGTGAGTTTTCCTTTGAAGTGTAACAACTTTACATATCTTGTTAATGAAATTGAAAAATTTAAATTTTTCTATAAAAGCTACCAGGTTCTTTAATTTCTGTGTAAAAATAAGGTTATCTACTTTATTGTACACAGGTTGTCCTTCAGTTATGACCACAACTGAGCCCAGAAATTTCTGTTGCTAAGCAAGAAAGTTTTTATGTGAATTTTTCTGCATTTTCTGGCCTTTCTTGCCACACAGTTGGTAACTGAATCACTGCAGTTGTCAGCTTAGTAACACTGTTAAGTGAATTTGACTTCCCCTTGACTGTGCTGATCAGAAGGTCGCACAAGTTGACCACATGACCCTGGGGGATTACAGTTGTCTTATGAGTCAGTTGCCAAATATCTAGATTTTGATCATGTAACCATGGAGATGCTATAATGTATACCTGTGAAAATGGTCATAAGTTACTTTTTTCAGTGCCATATCTTCAAACAGTTACTAAATGAACTGTGGTAATGCGAGAACTACCTCTAGTCCAGTTATCTATTTTACTCAGTGTTTCATTTTAAGAAAGATTTATTTTATCTATTAATTACATTTATATGCCACCCAACTCACTGCCAAGCAATTCTGGGTACCTTACACTGTCATAAGTGTGTTGTTTTATAAGAATGATTGAAACCAGGTAAGAATTGAAGAGGTTTTTTTCATAGATCTTTCTAGAGAAAGGAAAGGAAAGGAATAAACTTGAATCATTTATAACTGTTTTGAATGAAATTTAGTAGTAATAACCACAAATACATATAATGAATGACTTTTTAATGATTATTCAATAGCAACACTTGTAATTAATTAATAGAGAGCATTTGAAGCACTCAGAATGGTTCACCTTTTTTGATACACGTAAATGTCTCAATATTGGATGCCAGTATTTTGTGTGAGACATTTTTACAAGATGAAGCTAATATGAAATCCCATTTCATTTTCAATTGTGACTATAATTCATCTAAAATCATTTATATTTTCTATGTATTTAATAAATTAAACTAAATTTTAATTATAAAGTAAATCTTTGCCGAGCACAGGAAAAACTTTCTTATAAATAAAGAGATATACTAATAATCCATATTAAATGTATGTGCCTTACTCTTGAAAGGGATAATAAAAAGCTTTTAAAAAGACTCATTGCTTTCCTTTCTTCTCAACATATTCCATAGTGTCGATTAGTAATTTGTCAAAGCAGCTTACGCTTTAGAAATCTAAAAGTAAAAAAACAAAATAAAGTCTACTTAAGGCACACTTCCTCATTTTCTCTTTTCATTGAACAATGAATTATTTTTTTAAAAAAGGAGAACCATTCCACCCTCATTAGCCCTGACAAGAAAATGGTGGAATCTATTCCTGACATCAGGTTTTTGCAAAAAAACAACAACAACCAAAACCAACAACAATATTAATTGTAACATAATATTTGCAACTAGGTTGCTTGCTGCAATTGTGGGCTTCCAAATTTAAAAAATGGAGGACAATTTTAGGATACTGTATATAAAATCCAATATTTTACCAGTGAAAAGGTTTTTGTGCCAGATCCTATTTCTACTGCTTGATACAAAATTAACTCAGTCAAACCAAAAAACCATTTCATGGATTTCAAAGGGCAGAAATTTACATTCTAAATAGAAGAAAGAACAATAAAGTATTGTTTATGATCTCATGCATGTCAAAGGTAGCTGGAAAAATAAGCTCATATTAATGTATATGCTCTGATAAATCAGCATGGAATTAGGCACGTATGCAAGTCTCAAAAAACCACTTCTTGGTAACTTTAAAATGACTCAAAATATTCTCATTTGAAATAATATAATATACAAAGCATAATAATCCTAATTCATTATGTTTACCACTGACAGAAAGCTTTTTAATAAATACAAATGTGTACAAATAGTCACAGTAATAATGGCAACAATAACATTAATGAAAGGACCTCTATTTACAAAACAAGGCTTTGCTAGCATATTGATTATATACAGATTAAATGATAAAAGAGAAAATGACATAACAGAAGTTAGAAAAAAACGTTACTAGAAGAAGTAGAGAAGTGAAAGGATATAAAAAAGACTTTAAAACATTTTCAAATCCTGGGTGGTTTCATTAATGAAAACTATGTTCTAATATTATGTTACCTTCTATTGTAGTCAGGAATGTGGTTATATGATTTTAACTGACTTTCCAGATCTGTCAACAATTGTTATAGGCAGACCATACAGAATAAAGATCATTTGGAAAGTTATATTGCTAAGAACATTTTTCTAATGCTTAAATGAACCAGTATTTTTAAAGTGATTGGAATACATCTTCTTTCACTCATGCTCCTCATGCTCCTTTTCCTCTTATTAGTAAAACTATTGTCTATACAAAAAGAAAAGAAAATAGAAAATTGACATTTAGTAGTTTCCCTCTGGTGCCATGGTATGGTTGAGGATAAACTAAATTCTGAGATCAAATACACCGTACTTTTATTGTTAGATATACAGAAACTATAGACTGTGTTCATCATAGGGGCAGTAAATATGAAAGCAATAGAGTAAAAATGGAGTAAGAACTTTAATATATACTTTAAGTATCATTGTCACCCCATTTATTGAGTCTAGCCTGTGTGCCATGGGGTAGGTAAGAGTATTAAGATGCATAAAACTCCAAATCTTCCATTGTGCTCATTTTCCTGAGGCCAGGCCTACTGGAGTGAATTAACAAGTATTAACATTGCACTGTACCATGACACTAAGAGTTCAATAAATGAAAGTTCATTGAAAGATCTATGTTATAATTGCACCGTCATGAAGAGAGAGAGAGAGAGAGAAACAAAAACTACAAGGCAAACCATTACAAAACTCTGTTGCAGTTTTCAGTTAACATAGCATTTATGAACACCCCAAACAGGATTCATTTATGAACATCCCAAAACAGATCACATCCAAGCACTTTTTTTACATTGGCCACTATTACTTTTTTTAATCACTTGTGGAATAGAATCCATTGCAATTTCCCCTCTGGCCTCAGAGTGTCGCTCTTAACCAACGGGGACGCTTAAGAGAATGCAGAACTGCTGCTTGTTGTACAGATGCTTCCCAAAGGAGGATTCCGGCATTTCGTTAAAGACAGCGAAAAGAGCAAATCACAAATGCAAAGCAGGCTTGCGAAACGGGAAGGTCCCAGACATTAAGAAGAAACGAGAGTCTTTCTTACTGTTCTCCATTCGGATGAGATTTTGAGGCAGTCAGATTATCGCAGAGGAGATGGAGCGAGGACAAGGAGGGAATGGCAGAGCAATCCGAAGGCAAGTACTATCGCTCTTACTCTTGTCGGTTTCCTCCCGGGCCGTCTCCGAACAGATTCATTATTCAATCCCCGAGGAGATGTCCAAAGGTTCGGTAGTGGGGAATCTTGCAAAGGATCTAGGACTGAGTCTCAGAGAACTGGCAAGTCGCAAAATGCATGTCATCTCTCTGGATGAGGTGCAGTATTTCAGAATCCGTGCAGAAAATGGAAACCTTTGTGTGAATGACAGGATAGATAGGGAAGAAATATGTGGCCGAATCCCACTATGTGTCCTTAATCTTAAAGTGGTTATTGAAAATCCGTTAAACATTTACCATCTAAAAATAGAGATACAAGACATAAATGATAATTCTCCACAGTTTCTCAGTAGCATAATCCAGTTGGAGATAATTGAAACAACACAAATAGGCACCAGGTTCCTTCTTGGGAATGCCAAAGATCCAGACATTGGCACAAACACTTTACAGAATTATCATCTAAGCACTAATCCTTACTTTACTTTGGATGTGAAAGAGGGTCAAGATGGAAATAAATTTGCAGATTTAGTACTGCAGAAACCACTTGATCGTGAGAGTGAACCAACTGTTCAGCTAACACTTACTGCGCTAGATGGTGGAAAACCCAGAAAACTGGAACAGCCCAAATATGGATCAATGTCACCGATGCCAATGATAATGCACCTATATTCACCCAAGAAGTCTACACAGTCAACCTGAGGGAAATCTACTACCGTTGGGTTCCTGGTGCTGCAACTTGTAGCTTCGGATAAAGATGAAGGCTCAAATGCACAAATCAGATATTATTTCAGCAATATACCGCTGAGTGCAAGTCAGAAATTCAGCCTAGATTCGACCCGTGGAATGATTTCTCTTGTGGAACCATTGGACTTTGAGGAAAGCACAGAGTATGTGATGACTGTAGCAGCGAAAGATGGAGGTGGATCAATGACCCATTGTAAAGTAGAAGTAAAGGTGCTTGATGAGAATGATAATGTGCCAGAAATGATGTTTGCATCCATTTTTAATTCAATCCTGGAAGATTCTCCGACCGGAACAGTTATTGCTCTAATTAAAACAAATGACAAAGACATGGATGATAATGGAAAGGTCATTTGTTATTTAGAAGATGACATGCTATTCAAGATTCTTCCTTCATCTGACAACTACTACACACTCCTAACAGATAAACCTCTAGACAGGGAGAAAGCATCTCAGTATAATATTACAATCACAGCCATTGACAAAGGAACTCCTCCACTGAGCACAAACAAAACCATCGTGCTGCAAATCTCTGATATCAATGACAATGCTCCTGCTTTTGAGAAAGCTTCCTACAGCATCTATGTGCCAGAGAACAATCCTTCTGGTGCCTCCATCTTCCAGATTCAAGCCTTTGATCCGGATCTTGATCAAAACTCACACATCACATATTCAATCCTCACCAGCAGCATTGAAGGACTTCCCATCTCCTCCTATATCTCCATTCATTCTGAAACCGGCATTGTCTACGCCCAGCGATCCTTTGACTATGAGCAGTTCAGGGAATTCCAGCTGCAGGTGAAGGCCCAAGATGGCGGGAGTCCCCCTCTCAGCAGCAATGTCACAGTCAGGGTGTTTATCCTGGATCAGAATGACAACAGCCCCCAAATCCTGTCCCCTTCACCAGATTCCAAGGACTCTGCCCTCTTTGAGATGGTTCCTCGTTCAGCTGAGGCAGATTACCTGGTAACAAAAGTGGTGGCTGTGGATGTTGATTCCGGACACAACGCCTGGCTCTCCTACCAGCTGATTCAAGCCACAGAACCATCCCTCTTCACTGTTGGCTCCCATACGGGTGAGATCAGGACAGCAAGAACTTTTATGGAGAGAGATGCTGTGAAACAGAGACTGGTCCTTCTGGTGAAGGATAATGGACAACCGACTCTCTCAGCCTCTGTCACTCTGAACCTGGTGTTTGCTGAGAACTTCCAGGAGGCCCTTCCGGAGATGAAAAACCAGATGAACAGCTCAGAGGATCAGTCGGACTTGCAGTTCTATTTGGTGGTGGCCTTAGCGGTGATGTCATTTTATTCCTCTTGTCAGTGATTCTGGCCATTGCCATCAAACTCCGGCAGTCAGGAAATTCCAGTTTCTTACCATGTTTTGCTCCTGCTTCCCATTCCACAGCTGGGGTCATATTTCCACCCAATTTTCAGGATGGGACTCTGCCTTATTCCTACCAGCTTTGCCTCTCCTCAGAATCCAGGAAGAATGAATTTACCTTCCTGGCACCAAACATTCATGTTGCAGAGAATGTGCTTTGTGGTGGAAAAACTGAAGTGCCTCTTTCAAACAATGGAGGAAAAACATTACAACCTGAGATGGAGAATAATGGGAAGGTAAATATTTAACTGCAACCTCTATAACAGCACCCCCTAAAAGACAGCAGACTCTTAGACATGTCTACTCAAAGTAGATTGCATTCTCTTTTACTTTTCTAACATCTAAAATTGTATTTCTTCACAATATTTCACTGAGCCATTAAACATTGCTTTCTCAGAAAATGGTGTAACATCAAGGTAAGCTTCTTTTTTAAGAACTTTCATATAGTTTTAACATAGGATCAGTTATCGTATTAATTTCAGTACTGAAGTTCTTGTGTCTAAGTGGTTAGTGTTTGCATGAAGTTAAGAAGTTTAATCTGACCCTTACTGTATTTAAATAAGTTGTATGTTTTTAACTCAGTTTCAACATATGATTCTGTGGCAGCATTTGAATGCCAGCACAAAGTACTGATGTTATTTTGAAGGATACATACCAAAATTGGGGGGGAGCAAGGGTGGGATTCTACTGGTTCAGACTGGTTCAGGTGAGCACCTTTCTCTGAAGATCAGCTGGCAGCAAACCAGTTGGCTGTGACGAACATGTGGGCCCACCAACCCGCCCCTACTCTTTCCTGTGCTTTATTTCCTTTTTTAAGAGCACAGCTGATTCATGCGGCTGAGCAGTTTGCCGTGCCTCAGCTGCTTTGTTTATTCACAGGGACTAATGTAGAAGGTAAGTATTAGAGCTTTTTAAAGTGCAGACTGCGCGCAGCGCGCACGATCATCGAACCAGTTGTCATACTGGTGAAATCCCACTCCTGGGCGGGGCAGGTGTTACAATGCTTTTAGGACTACATTGATATATATTACTTCAACTTTGACTACAAATTTCTGAGCCCCAAGTGAACAAGTAAAAATGTCTTGATTTTACAGTCTCAAAATATTTGCTAGAACAAAGAGATAGCCCAGGTAATGCAGTACTTTTGCATTTATGTTAGACTTTCTTTCATTATATATATAAAAATCCTTCTCACCCCTATGGGTGGTATGTGTCTTCCTCAATCTCAGGACCTCTACCAGAGACTGGGAGTTCGAAAGTTTACACAGTATCTTAGATGTTTGTAACATTGGATTCTAACATTGGACATAGAGCTCTGATGTTGTTCCTGGGATCTGTTAAAGCCACTCTCCCAGCTTATGAGTCACAGCCCAAAATGTTCCTAGCATCTTTTTAGGATCACTTTGGCCTTTACTTTCCACATCCTCTCCAGTTCTTCCTACTTTTCCTAGTACTTCTCCAACTTCTGATATTCCTTCTTCATGTTGTTGCTATCACTTGACACTGCTACATTGCTGTATCACCACGGCTGTCTTCTGCTCCTTGTCTACTACCACAATGGTTGCTTGACAAGTAGCTGCCTGTCTGTCTGGATCTGAAAGTCCCATAGGATCTCAGCCCTCTTATTCTTCACAACCTTCTGTGGGATCTCCCATCTGAACTTGGGAGGATCTAACCCACATACTGTGCAGATATTTCTGTACACAATCCCAGGTTATGCCATTCAATGCATGCCATTCCTGCACTATATAGAGGCAACTCTATAGAGGGCCTTGGTGGATCAGGCTGTTAAATGCCTGCATTTAAGTTCCAGCTGCCTACAATTACTGTAGGCTCCAATCCCACCAGGCTCAAGGTTGACTCAGCCTTCCATTCTCTCGGGGTAGGTAAATTGAGGACCCAAGATTGTTGGGGGTAATAAGCTGACTTTGTAAAAATGCCGCTTAGTAATAAGCAGGCATATACAATGGAATGAAGGCTATTGCTGAGCACACTGGGTTGTATCCCAAAAATTGTAAGCCGCCCTGAGTCTTCGGAGAAGGGCAGCATATAAATCTAATTAAAATAAATAAATAAATAAAACTCTAAGATCTCATCAAATTCTGCTTTCTACATGTATTTCATTATAAGTGCCATTCCCTTACTCTGGTAGCCTGGATATGGCAAATGATTATATCACTCCATTTAGAGAAGTGTCTTATATTTTTGATATGTAAATTATATATGTATTTAAAGAATCACAGTCAAATAAAAACAATTTGTAATGATAGTTGTGCTGGTATTCCATTTAAAAATGCAGTGATCATACAAAGTTAAAAGATCTGTAGTTATGAGTTTTATCATTATAGAATCTTTATGGGCTTTATGATTATGATCTCAAGCTTCATGATTATAGAATTTTAAAAAACCTCAGAACTGGTCAAGATCCAAGTCCATAGAATCATAGATTCTGAAAATTTTGGCTACCATTCATGATCTCTGTTGAATACAAGAGTCCAAATTAAAAAGTTCTAAGGAGATTGTAATCTAGTTTTGCCTCTGAGCACATCCAAGAAGGGAGAGTTGATTACATTTGTAGGCAGATGGATCCATTGTCAAATCATTGTTAGTGTCAAAAAATGCTTTGTAATATTCAGAACCTGCCTTCTTAAAACTTAAATCGGTTATTGTATGTCTTACTTTTGGACATTTTTCTAAGTTTTCTCTATTTCTCTATTTCTACATTTTTCTTTGTTGTATCATTGGGGTGCTTGAAAAGTGCTATACTATTCTTTCTGTTCTTATATTAACAATCTCATAATTATTTTGATTGTCAAGAGTCACAAAATAGAACACTAAACAAATAATTATTGTCTCCAGCCTAAACATGCCTGATCTCTTGAATATCTCTTCATATTTATGCCTGACCATCCTTTTACTTCCTTGAATCTATTTTCAGTTTGTCTAAATATTTTTTATTGTGGGTATTCACAAATAATACTATAATGCTGGGGTCCGAGTAATGAAAAATAAATTTAAATTTCCCATTATTTAAAATTCCACTTCTTCCTGCACCTAAATTGTATTCATCACTTTGCAACTGCCTCACAATACTGATTCGTGTAATTTGGAATTAATTGTAAAAAACAGTCTAAGAGAACTAGGTATTCTAAAAAATTAAATGATATCTTCTCTCCGGTACTGCTTTCATAGAGAAGAGTCAATTTAAGTTCATATAGTAAATTATATATGTATTTAAAGAATCAAGTCAAATAAAATCAATTTGTAATGATAGAATTGTGCTGGTATTCAAAAAATGCAATTACAAAGTTAAAACTGTAGTTATGAGTTTTATCATTATAGAAAAGATGGGCTTTTGATTATGATCTATAGCTTCATGATTATAGAATTTTAAAACCTCAGAACTGGTCATTAAGTCCATAGAATTTTAGATTCTGAAAATTTTGGCTACATTCATGATCTCTGTAGAATACAAGAGTTCCAAATTAAAAGTTCTAAGGAGATTGTAATCTAAATTTTGCTCTGAGCACATCCAAGAAGGGAGAGTTGATTACATTTGTAGGCAGATGGATCCATTGTCAAATCATTGTTAGTGTCAAAAATGCTTTGTAATATTCAGAACCTGCCTTCTTAAAACTTAAATCGGTTATTGTATGTCTTACTTTTGGACATTTTTCTAAGTTTCTCTATTTCTCTATTTCTACATTTTTCTTTGTTGTATCATTGGGGTGCTTGAAAAGTGCTATACTATTCTTTCTGTTCTTATATTAACAATCTCATAATTATTTTGATTGTCAAGAGTCACAAAATAGAACACTAAACAAATAATTATTGTCTCCAGCCTAAACATGCCTAATCTCTTGAATATCTCTTCATATTTATGCCTGACCATCCTTTTACTTCCTTGAATCTATTTTCAGTTTGTCTAAATATTTTTTATTGTGGGTATTCACAAATAATACTATAATGCTGGGGTCCGAGTAATGAAAAATAAATTTAAATTTCCCATTATTTAAAATTCCACTTTTCTTCCTGCACCTAAATTGTATTCATCACTTTGCAACTGCCTCACAATACTGATTCGTGTAATTTGGAATTAATTGCTTAAAAGAACAGTTAAGAGAACTAGGTATGTCTAGCCAAAGAAGAGAAGGGTTAGGGTGACATGATATCTGTCTTCCGGTACTTGACGGGTTGTCATAGAGAAGAGGGGGTCAATTTATTCACTATAGAACTTGAGGGCAGGACAAGAAGGAATGGGTGGAAGTTCGTTAAATAGAAATCCAACTGGGAACTGAGAAGAATTTCCTGACAAATGAAAACAATTAATCAATAGAACAACTTAATTCCCAGAGTTGGAGGTTTTCAAGAAAAGATTGGGCAACTATTTATTCAGGATGGTATAAAGTCTCCTATCTTGGGCAGAAGGTTGGACTAAAGACCTTGAAGGTCCATTCTAGCCCTATGATTTTATGTTAGTTGGATGTTATGTTACATTACGAGATAGGTGTAGAATGAAAATTCAGATATTTATACACACATTCCTTGTGCATCTTGTATTGCAACTAAATAAATCTGGGAACTTCATACTCCACCCATGAGAATGTTACATTAATGTTGCAGCTGACAAAGCTGCAACAGGCTATTAAAAAACTTATTGTGCAAAATTTCTCCTAATTCACACAGCATTTATACTACCATAAACATTCTTTCTAAAGTTGGAACAAAAAGATTTTCGTAGCATGACCTATGAAGAATAAAACATTAGAACCCCGTCTCTTCAGCCCCAAGTGTGCTAGCATTTCTGAGCCAAACTCCATATATAGCCAAGGCAGATTTCAAAGAGGAAGCAGAGCCAGGACACAATTAAATTAAACATAAACTTGTTTCTTATAAAAAATTAAATAATAATAATTAGATACAGTTAGCACAATTATTCTCCATGCAGTATTTTTCTCTCATATTAAACACTGCAATTTATCAATAACTTTTGAAATTATTAAGTCTCTGTTGCCTATGACCCATTTTAAAGTGTGTTGCATTTTCTTATCAATTTTTCAGCAGTTATGTTTGATTGTAATTATTGTTATTATTATTAATATAATAATTACATTTTTATGCCATCTGCCTTCCAGCAACTCTGGGCAGTTAAGATGATCTTTTAAAAAATCATCTTAGTATACTTATTATTTAAGTACAACCTCTGTGTATTATGCATTTATTACCAGTTTATAAAGTATGAAATCATTATAGACCATATAAAAGGCACTTCATTTCCATATTGCTGTTATTTTTCAGTTCCACTTTAAGAGCAAAATGCCACTCAAGAGCATAGTTTCCAGTTCCAGAACAATCTTCTTCCTGAAAAGTGCCCATCATCTGGCACTATTAACCCACAATATTGATTCTGTATTTAGTCTGCAACTACCTTTTAGGGAATGACTTTCCACTACTTATCCATCTGACCTGTGATTGATTGATTGATTGATTGATTGATTGATTTAGTTTAAATGCCACCCATCTTATTAGCCAAGTGACTCTGTATGTCTTACATCACAATGTGCATTTGGACTCTATTTCAACCTCTTTTCTAACTTCTTGCTCCCTTTCTGGAACATTCAGAGACTTGAAAACACTTTGCTTTTCTGTCACATGGAACATACTAATAAAAGAATCTTCCCGTTATGGATTGACAAAAAGTTACCAATGCTACTAAAAAGAATTGTGCATAGTTTTTTATTTTTGAAATTTTCTATCAGATAGATAATACTGAAAAGGAAACAAGAAACACATATTACTTAGCAATCTATACAAGCAGTTCTTCCTAACGGTATAAAATCATCAGCAAAATAGAAGTAAAGTTATTTCTTTAAGATGCTTCTTGCAGTTCTGCATCTGAGACTCAGAGCGCCGCTGTTGACCAACATAGTTCCCAGAAAGAAGCTGGAAATCTAATGGGGCTTCCTGCCTTCTGACTATCCAGTCACCGAATGCAGAGCAGTCAAAGAGCAGGATTGAGAGACACTCACCGACCATGGCAGAGAAAAGAAAACCACTGCAGTGTAGATAAAACTCAGGAGAATCCCAGGACCCTCTGGATGCTTCCTTTCTAATGGGAATTTAAACTGCTCAGCTTACTGGATTGCACAAAGCACTTTTCATCGCAGTTGGGATGGACGGCAGGAGCAAAGCTAAGAGCAGATCTGTAAAAAGGCAAGTACGTCTCCTCTTCTTATTGTCTTTCATCTGCCAGACTGTCTCGGAGCACCTTCACTATTCAATTCCAGAGGAAATGGGAAAGGGCTCCATTGTGGGGAATCTTGCCAAGGATCTGAAACTGAGTGCTGCAGAAGTGGGAAATCGCAACCTGCACATCCTTTCTTTAGGCAAAAAAGCAGTACTTCTCCATTAATGCTGAAAATGGGAATCTGTATGTAAAAGACAGGATTGACAGAGAGGAAATCTGTGGGGAAACTGCACTCTGCCCCATCAGTTTCGAAGTGGTGAGTGCAAACCCTATGGACATATTTTATATAACAGTAGAGATCCAGGATATTAATGACAATGCACCACATTTCTTAAATGATGATATCAAGCTAGAGATAAGTGAATCCTCTTTACCAGGAGCCACATTTCTTCTTGAACAAGCAGAAGATCCTGATATTGGAACAAATTCTCTCCAGGATTATCATCTAAGTATTAATGAGAATTTCATACTTGAATTTGGACTGGTGGAAAACAGAAAACAATATCCAAAATTAGTGCTAAAGAAACAGTTAGATCGCGAAAGTGAAAGCTATATTAATTTAACACTTACTTCTGTTGATGGTGGTAATCCAACAAAAACTGGAACAGCCAAAATATGGATCAGGGTCATTGATGCCAATGACAATGCACCCATCTTCAGTCAAGAACTTTATTTGGTCAGCCTAAAAGAGAATGCATCAAAAGGATCTACAGTAATACAGGTGAAAGCCACAGACAAAGATGAAGGTTCCAATGGCCAAATCAACTATTTCTATAGAAATATTGCTAATAATGCTCATAGGAAATTTGACTTGGATTCTGAACAGGGATTTATATCAATTCATGAAGAGCTAGATTTTGAGGAAACAGAGAAGTATACCATAGCAGTGGAAGCAAGGGATGGAGGTGGGTTAGTAGCCCACTGTAATGTTGAAATAAAGCTATTAGACGTAAATGACAATGCCCCAGAATTGATTCTTGCCTCCTTATCCAGGGAAATACCAGAAAACTCTCCATTAGGAACATTGGTAGCCCTCATCAATATAAATGATAAAGATTCAGGGAATAATAGGGAGGTCAATTGCCATTTACAGAATGCTTCCCCATTCAAAATAGTATCAGCAGCTAATAGCTATTATAAGCTGCTGACAGATGGTCCCCTAGACAGAGAAAGCACCCCAGCATACAATCTTACAATCACAGCCACAGACAAAGGTACGCCCCCTCTTTCTACACAGAAAACCATCTCACTGGAGATTTCGGATATCAATGATAATGCCCCTATCTTTGAGAAATCCTCATACACCGTCTATGTGACAGAGAACAATCCTGCTAGTTCCTCCATCTTCAGCATCAAAGCTGTAGACCCCGATCTTGGTCGCAATGCTAGGATCACCTACTCCATCCTCACTAGCAAAATAGAGGCACTACCTCTCCCGTCTTACCTCTCCATTAACTCAGAAAGTGGCACCCTCTATTCTCAAAGGTCTTTTGACTATGAGCAACTCAGGGAGTTTGAGGTACAGGTAAAGGCTGAAGATGGAGGCTCCCCACCTCTCAGTAGTAATGCCACATTGAAGGTGTTCATCCAGGACCAAAATGACCAAAGCCCTCAAATTCTATATCCTTCTCCAGGAACAGAGGGCTCAGCCTCCTTTGAGATGGTACCTCGCTCAGCAGAGATGGGGTACCTGGTTACAAAGGTGGTGGCTGTGGACACCGACTCTGGCCACAATGCCTGGCTCTCTTATCATCTACTGCAAGCCACTGAGCCAGGGCTCCTCACAATTGGTGCCCACACTGGTGAAATCAGGACATTGCGGACGTTTCTGGAAAGGGATGCTCTGAAGCAGAAGTTAGTGGTCTTAGTGAAGGATAATGGGCAGCCCCACTCTCTGCTACAGTCAGTCTCAATCTGATTTTTGCTGAAAACTTCCAAGAGGCACTGCCAGAAATAAATAACCAAACCACGGATTCAGAGCAACAGTCTGAGCTCCAGTTCTACCTAGTGCTGGCCTTAACTTTGATCTCCTTTCTGTTCCTCTTGACTGTAACGCTGGTCATTATGATGAAACTCCGACAGTCAGGGAATCTGAAATTTCTTCCATGCTTTGCTCCCATTCCCCATTCAAGCAATGCCATTATATTCCCACCGAATTATGAGGAAGGGACTATTCCTTATTCCTATCAGCTCTGCTTATCCTCTGAGTCCAAGATACATGAAATTACTTTTCCAACTCCCAAAGTTCAAGCTGCTGAATATATTTCATGCAACCAAAAATATGATGTGCTTTTGGCAAGCAACGGAGGCAATATCCCAAATTCTGAGATGGATAAAACTGATTTGGTGAGTTGTTTTTATTAGTACTGACTTTGTACTCTAATTATCCTTTAAAAGATTCTCAATAAATGTTTGATTCTATGATTTTGTATATACTTTCTGCTTTACCTATTGTTTGCTCATTTGGTTTATTGTACTCAAGAATCTCTACAGTTGTAATAGTTTCTAACATGCCTTTCGTAAATCAATGTTATTTCAGAATTAGACTACGGAACAAGCATGGTCTCCTTCCAATTGAAAATATATTTGCTAGTTGTGTGCATGCTTATGTGCATATATATACATAAGAAAAAGATGGTTAAGGAAGTCAAACTTTCATGTGAAACTCAAATCACTGCAGTTTTGAGGTTTTTGCATAGAAGTTTCAAGTTTAGTGAAAGGAAAGTTCAAATAACATATGCTTTGAATGAAATAGCAAATTAAATGAGAAAAAATAATATTCAAATATGAATATTGAATTATCAATATGTTATGCTTCTTCAGTAGTTGTTGCTGCAATAGTAGCAGTAATAATTTGCAGAAAGCATTTCAGCATTCAGAACAGTACACATAATTATTTAGAAGATATAATGTCAACCAAGAGCATATGCCGGTGTTTAGTTATGAACATTTTTATTAAAAAGAAGTATGTAAGTATAGTTATATACATTTTATCAAATGCCTCAGACTAAATTGTTACCTGTCTCAAACTACTTCTGCACTGCACATATTAATGCACCACAGTTACATCTGAAGTATGAACTATTTTGACAAATCTGGAAGGAGCGCTATTATAAATTAAGCTATGAAAAAGCAAATTATAGCTGTTCCTTAAAGTCTATTCTCCAATTTCAAATGAATATAAGCACAAAAGACAACTTTTTAAAAGCTGAGTTCTCTTCTTACTTCCTAATACATTTCCTGATGAAGTTGTGAAAGCCACTTACAATTTTAAAGTTAAAAAGGAAAAACAGAAGAACGCCAGTAACATGCTTCACCAAATCACTGTTTAATTCCTGTGAAGTAACAAATTACTTCTACAGCCAAAGAAGTCCAATACAAAGTACAAATAGCAACCATAATGAATGGAAATTGATCATTCATGTTGCATGCTAAAACAGAATAAAATCGTAATTATTCCCTTTTTCAGCTGGTAGCTTTATTTCAAATGAAACTTCTTTGTGTCTTGTATTTGCTGCAATTGCTAGAAATGTAATCTTTTTGGAATGCTTTTTATTTAATATATTTTATATCACTTTCTCATGGACATACCTTGAAGCAGTATCACAGTTAAAATGGGGGAGGGAGAAACCAGTTCTGGGATTTCTTTCCCAAAACACAAATTTAGATATGTGAAACCAGAACACAAGCACGTTGCATCACAACTTAATTGAACTTTTTAGTTGAACAGTTATTATATTCCACTTATACAGTTATTATATTCCAGTTATTATATTCCACTTATGATGCTATTGATGAAAATCATTGATGAAAAGACCTATAATAAGTTAAAACCTAATGGATCCATGATGCCACAACTCTATTGATTACCAAAAATGCATAAACCAGGAATGCCGGTCAGACCCATTTTAGCTATGTCTGGCTCCACTTATCATCAGCTTGAGTGCTGGGCCCATAATATTCTGGTGTCTATAAAAGAGAAGCTTATCAAAACAACTTTAAAGGACTTGTTTGAGCTTGCTAATGAGTTGAATACCCTCAATGTGAAAAATGACATCATCTGTTTGGTAGACATTCAGTCTTTATTCATTAACATTCTACTTCATGAAACAGTTGACTATATGTGCAGTTTAGTGGAATCTAACTAGATATCAATTCCTATACCAATTGACATTCTCAAACAGACTGTATTATTATACAATGAAAATGTTTCTTTTCTTTTTCTTGGTCAGTCTTATCAACCGATTGATGGGGTTGCAATGGGAAGTCCTTTAGGTCCAATCTTAGCTGACTTCTTCATGTATAAAATTGAATCACAGTCATTTGATCATATATACAGGTTGTCATATTATAGACACTATGTAGATGATAGATTCATTTTTTGCCCATCAAGACAGACTATTGATGACTTTGGGCATCATCTGAATAGCTGTCATCCCAACCTGAAAGTCACCATTGAGTATGAAATAGATCAGCGGTTACCCTCCCTGGATATACTGATCATCCAAAGGAGTGATGGCTCCATTAAAAGAATGATATATAAGAAGTCAACATGGTCTGGCCAGTATCTGAATTTCTCAAGCTTTACACCAATTAAGTATAAATGTACGCTGGTAAGGACACTATTTATACGAGCACATCAAATTTGCACGGAGGACTGTTTAAAAGAAGAGCTCAATTTTTTAACCCAAACACTCTGGTCAAGTGGTTATCCCAGGCACTTTATTGATAGGCACAGTAAAATAAGAGAATCAAAGCCGACAGTTCCAACTGCCAGTAAAAGAAGGTATTTATTGAGCTGCCCTTTAAGGGGGATCAATTGGCATGCCTGATGACTCGATGCTTAAAAACCTTAATTGAAGCAGCATTCACTATGGGCTTGAGCTTCACATATTACATCAAACCCAGAGATTACCACTGCCCGTAATTAAGGAAACACAACCTATCAGCACTAAAACTCATTGTGTTTACCAATTTGTTTGAGTTGTGGGGACAATTACATCAGCAGAACTGATAGGTATTTGGCTTTCAGAATAAAGGAGCATTTTCCAAAATGGGTCCAAACAGCCTTGAGTAATCCAACAACAACAGCAAATAATGGCCATAAAATGCCTTCTTCAGCCATTGCGAGACACTTACTATCTACAGATCACCAGGTGGATCAAAACTCTGTGTTTAAAGTTCTACTATGTCACTGGAAAGGGATGCGGTGGCTCAGTGGCTAAGATGCTGAGCTTGTCAATCAGAAGGTCAGCAGTTCAGTGGTTCAAATCCCTAGCACCGCATAATGGAGTGAGCTCCCATTACTTGTTTCAGCTTCTGCCAACCTAGCAGTTCGAAAGCACATAAAAAGTGCAAGTAGAAAAATAGGGACCACTTTGGTGTGAAGATAACAGCGCTCCATGCCCCTTCGGCTTTTAGTCATGCTGGCCACATGACCATGGAGATGTCTTCGGATAGCACTGGCTCTTTGGCTTAGAGATAAGCACTGCCCCTAGAGCTGGAAATGACTAGCACGCATGTGCAGGGGAACCTTTACCTTATGTCACTGGAACTCTCATTTCCTGTGGTTTGCTGAAGCAGTTATCATCAACCATTTGAAGCCCCCCTTGTGCATGCAGATATGGCTTTATGTCAATCTACGTCTCCTGTGGGTGTAAGGCTTGCCATTGGTTGTTTCCTGCATAAGTTATAGGCTTAATTAATTAATGCTCTTGCTAGATCTTTTAAAAAAAGACTTTATTAATTTTACAATTAAAGTAAACAGACACTACATAACAAATATAGAGAGGAGGAAGAGAAACAGAATAAAGAAGTAAAGAAGATAAAAAGAAAAAAAGCAATAAGAATAAAGAACAAATTAAAAATGATTAAAATAAATTTCGTCCTCAACAGTCTGTGGGTTATTATTTCTATCCTTATTTTATGCCATATTCACTAATATCCTTAATACGAGTATATGATTACCACTACCATTATAAATTATCCTCTTCTATATAATGTTATATTGCTCATCTTTGATCTACCCATTCATACCAGCAGTTCCAGCTCTCGTAGTACATTGATGTTTCTTTATCTTTTAATGCTAGGGTTAATTTATCCATTTCTGCACAATTTGTTATTTTTTGAATAATCATTTCCTCTGATGGTGTGTGAGGTTGTTTCCAACATTGTGCAAAAGCCAATCTAGCTGCTGTCAATATATGTAACATTATATACTTCACTTTTTTGGGGAATTGTTTGTTAAGGATCCCTAATAGGAAGAACTCTGGTTTGAATTCGATCTGTTCTTTCGTTATTTCCTCCAGCCATGTTTTAATTCTCTGCCAGTATTTTTGTGTTTCTGTACAGGATCACCACATGTGGAAGTATGATCCCTCCTTTTTTGTACATTTCCAGCAGTTCGGACTCATATTGGGGTACATCTTCACTAATCTCATAGGGGGGCTAGATCTTATATTTGAGGCTGATTTCAACCGTGTTATTGTAATGTAGGTACTGATGAGTCAATATGAAATGCTTCTCTCTACCTCTGTTCATCTTTTGACTGTATTGTTTAAATTATTAAAAGGGACTAATTGTTTTAAATATTCCATTTAGTCAAGACAGTAGAAACCTATGCTTGCAGCCTCCCTATTTATACCAATATAACCCTGAATGAAACAATCAAGGATGTGCTATTCAATACTTGCCTATTAATTGCCTGTATTGTGAACCAGAGGGTCATTTCTCATTGCTAAGCCAGAGTCCTCTCCTCTGTCTTTGAATCTGTAGAAAGCTGGTTTGAAATTTGAAATTTGATGTTCCAATTACAAGTCATATCTTGCTTCTATTGAGTCACTGTACTTATTTATTTGTATCCACATGGTAATGGCTAAGTGGAAACTATGGAATACGTACTTCCCCATTGCACATACTCTGGAGATATCCATAGCTTATTCATTGACCCTATTACTCCTAAGAGTACAAGGCCGTCTTTTATATCAAGTTATTATGGTAATTTTAAATAATGGACAATTACTACTAATGTAGACACATTCTTTGCAATAACACATAAAATATGACTAGAATTAATATATGGTAAATGTTAAGTGAGCTAGAAATAGTCTACATTTATAATTTAATCTCAGTACCTAATACTATTATTGTAATATTATTATTGTAAGCTATGTTTACTAACACATCTTTTAACTGGATTAGTTATCATCCCAGTATCTCAAGAGTTCAAGTTAATTTAATTATTTTAAACTAATTAAATGTTAGTAAATTTTAAAGCAGCTGGCAGATCTTAGAATTGTAGACTTAATTGATACTTTTAACTGTATAGATTTTAGTCTGTTGTTTTACATAAATTTCAGACCTGCTTGTACTTTTTAATTTACTGTACAAATTAAGTCCTGTACAGTACTGTAGATGGTAAACACATTTAAGACTACTAAAATCTAATATTATGGTTACAAAATTTCTGGATTACTTTTGTATTGTCTCTTTGACATATTAATCTAGATAAATAAAATACAGAACTCACCAATCACTTGATTTTCCTCCAAGGCAATGGGAAACAAAAAGTTTTTTTAGGCTTTGACTTATACTCAGTTGTAGTACATTCACCACTATACCGTTTTATTATACTATTCATTTATTAACAATGAATGTACTTGAAGCTATGTTTCAAACCAAGAAAGTTCTGCATACAAGGCAAAAGCAATAAAAAATAAATTTGGTGTAATACATGCAACCGATGTTATTCAGGAAAAAAAAATGCAGGGATCTGCTTCTGTGAAATTACCTCAGTGCAGGGATGATCTTGAAAAAAAATGAAGCACAACAGGCAACACCTAAGGCAACAGAACCAGAAAACACTAGTTTGAAAGTAGAATAAAGTGGTAAGGAGGTTATATTTATAGTGGTGTAGATACTATCTCTCTGTTAATACATCCTAAGACTGCATTGGCTCTTTTGGCAGTTGCAGCACACTGCTAGCTCATACTTAGGTAATAGTCCACCAGGACACCAAGATCTCCCTCTATATGTTATTGACTTGGCTTCACAAGTCTGTACTTTGTGACCAGTATCCCCCTGCAATTTCTCCTCAGCAACGACTGTTGAATTTTCCAAGATATGCAAGACAAAATTTAAAAAGCTCTAATTTTCCCCATGTAGATAAGTGAAGTCCAAGAGCAGAACTTCAAAGATACCTGATAAAAAAACATGCAAATATCTTCATGGTTCACACTACTCAGGGCCCTGTATAAGGGACAGAATGTATGAGGATGAATGTGTGTTTGAGTTAGGCTCCTGCAGTTTTTTTGGCAAGATTTTTTTTGGAAGTGTCTTGCAATTGCCTCCTTCCTAAGGCTGAGAGAGAATGACTAGCCCAAGATTATTCAATTGGCTTTATGCCTGAGGTGGGACTAGAATTCATGGTCTCATGGTTTCTAGCCTGGCACCTTAATCACTACACCAAACTGGATATCACATCCATAAAGCTCTCTGGAATATAACTTAGATGCTTTCTCCAAGACTATAAAAACAATACAAGAAATCATCTTAAAAAGGTAATTTGACTGGGGCAAAAGGAAAGAAGCACTGACTCCAAAATTATAATCACAGTGTTTTAAATATCCACTTAAGTCCACAATAAATATAACGCTTAAGTAGCAGTCTACAGCATAATGATTGATGTTCACATTGTGTTTGGTTGGAAGCAGAAAAGAAGCATTCCTTGCAGTTCTCTTTCTGAGCCTCACATTGCTGCTGTTGACCAACATTATCAGCACACACTGGTGGAAATAGACTTTTGACTCTAAGATTATTTCACCAGTACTGTAGACTGTGGAAACAGAAAAGAGGGAGAGAAAAGAGAAAATACTGTAGCTGCCAAAAAGAAACTGCATGAGATTTCTTCAAAAAAAAATGAGGTTGTTCTTCCTTACGGAATTTTCTTTCCTCCTGATGAAAATTTGATCTGATCTGAAAGAAAGCAAACAGGATAGTGGGAGAGGTCAAGATGGAAAGAAAATTTTTAAAAAATGGAGGAGTACATAGAAAGCAAGTATTACTTCTCTTGCAATTATCATTCCCTTACTGGGTTGCTTCAGAGCAGATTCATTATACAATACCTGAGGAAATGACAAAAGGTTCTATTGTGGGGAAACTTGCTAAGGATCTGGGGCTGAGTAACAAAGAACTGGCAAAATGCAATGTGCATGCAGCCTTGGTGGATGATATGAAATATTTGGAATCAATATAGAAAATGGAAATTTCTATATAAATGAAAGGATAGACCGGGGAAAATATGTGGTAAGATTCTGCTTTGCTTGGTTAATTTTGAAATAGTGATTGAAAACCCTCTGAATATTTTCCATGTAAGTATAAAAATCCAAGATATTAATGATAATGCTCCACAGTTCCTTAATGGCACTATCAACTTGGAAACAAGTGAAGTTACTTTGCCAGGCACCAAATTTCTTCTTGGAAGAGCTGAAGATGCTGATATTGGAATAAATTGTTTACAGAATTACCAGCTTTCATATTTCCATATTTCATTTTGGAAGTAGAAGAGAGTCAAAGATAGAAATAAATTTGCAGATTTAGTTCTACAGAAACCTTTAGATCATGAAAGTCAAGAATCTATATTTTTGATTCTTACAGCAATAGATGGAGGTGAAGCTAGAAAAAATTATACAGTGCAAATATTAATAAACATTACTGATGCCAATGACAATCCCCCCATTTTTACTCAAGAGGTCTATAGAGTTGGTCTGACAGAAAATGATTCTATTGGAACTACTGTGCTCAAGACTTCTGTTTCTGATGATGATGAAGGCATAAATGCTCAAATCAGGTATCATTTCAGCAACATACCAACAGATGCCCAAGAAAAATTTAGTATGGATCCAATCAAAGGGATAATTACTTTCGTTAAAACATTAGATTTTGAAGAAGCCAAAGAATATATTATGACAGTGACAACAAAAGATGGTGGAGGATTAGTAACACATTGTAAAATACAAATACAGATAATAGATGAGAATGACAATTACCCAGAGATAACAGTGGCTTCCTTATTTACCCCACTTTCTGAAAATTCTAGGTCTGAAACTTTAATTGCTCTATAAATGTTAAAAATGAAGATGCTGGTGATAATGGAAAGATAACTTGTTATTTACAAGATGCTTTGCCATTCAAGTTTCTTCCATCATCCAACAATTATTACACACTCCAGACAGACAGACTCCTGGACAGAGAAAAAGATTCTGAGTATAATATTACAATCACAGCAACTGACGAAGGAACCCCTCCATTGAGCACACACAAAACCATCATGCTGCAGATTTCTGATATCAATGACAATGCCCCTGCTTTTGAGAAAGTTTCCTACAGCATCTATGTGCCAGACAACAATCCTTCTGGTACCTCCATCTTCAGAATCAAACTCTATGATCTAGATATGCACCAGAACTCACAGATCGCATATTCAATCCTCACCAGCAACATTGAAGAACTTCCCATCTCCTCCTATATCTCCATTCATTCTGAGACCAGCATCATCTACGCCCAGCGATCCTTTGACTATGAACAGTTCAGGGAATTCCAGCTGCAGGTGAAGGCCCAAGATGGCGGGAGTCCCCCTCTCAGCAGCAACATCACAGTCAGGGTGTTTATCCTGGATCGGAATGACAACAGCCCCCAAATCCTGTCCCCTTCACCAGACTCCAAGGACTCTGCCCTCTTTGAGATGGTCCCTCGTTCAGCTGAGGCAGATTACCTGGTAACAAAAGTGGTGGCTGTGGATGCTGATTCCGGACACAATGCCTGGCTCTCCTACCAGCTGATTCAAGCCACAGAACCGGCCCTCTTCACTGTTGGCTCCCATATGGGTGAGATCAAGACAGCAAGAACTTTTATGGAGAGAGATGCTGTGAAACAGAGACTGGTCCTTCTGGTGATGGATAATGGACAACTTGGTCTCTGTCACTCTGAACCTCGTGTTTGCTGAGAACTTCCAGGAGGCTCTTCCAGAGATGAAAAACCAGATGAACAGCTCAGAGGATCAGTCGGACTTGCAGTTCTATTTGGTGGTGGCCTTAGCGGTGATGTCATTTTTATTCCTCTTGTCAGTGATTCTGACCATTGCCATCAAACTCCAGCAGTCAGGAAATTCCAGTTTCTTATCATGTTTTGCTCCTGTTTCCCATTCCACAGCTAGGGTCCACCAGTTGGGTTCCTGGTGCTGCAAATTGTAGCTTCGGATAAAGATGAAGGCTCAAATGCACAAATCAGATATTATTTCAGCAAGATATGGCTGAGTGCAAATCAGAAATTCAGCCTAGATTCAACCTGTGGAATGATTTCTCTTGTGGAACCATTGGACTTTGAGGAAAGCACAGAATATGTGATGACTGTAGCAGCGAAAGATGGAGGTGGATCAATGACCCATTGTAAAGTAGAAGTAAAGGTCCTTGATGAGAATGATAATGTGTCAGAAATTATATTTGCAACTGTTTTTAGTCCAATTCTGGAAGATTCACAGATTGGAACAGTTATTGCTCTCATCAACGTACATGACAGGGATACTGGTAATAATGAAAAGATCGTTTGCTATTTAGAAGATGACTTGCCATTCAAGATTCTTCCATCACCTAAAAATTATTGCAAGCTCATGACAGACAGACCTCTAGACAGGGAGAAAGCATCTCAGTATAATATTACAATCACAGCCATTGATAAAGGAACTCCTCCACTGAGCACAAACAAAACTATCATGCTGCAGATCTCTGATATCAATGACAATGCTCCTGCTTTTGAGAAAGCTTCCTACAGGATCTACATGCCAGAGAACAATCCTTCTGGTACCTCCATCTTCCAGATTCAAGCCTTTGATCCGGATCTGGATCAAAACTCACACATCACATATTCAATCCTCACCAGCAACATTGAAGAACTTCCCATCTCCTCCTATATCTCCATTCATTCTGAGACCGGCATCGTCTACGCCCAGCAATCCTTTGACTGAGCAGTTCAGGGAATTCCAGCTGCAGGTGAAGGGCCAAGATGGCGGGAGTCCCCCTCTCAGCAGCAATGTCACAGTCAGGGTGTTTATCCTGGATTGGAATGACAACAGCCCCCAAATCCTGTCCCCTTCACCAGACTCCAAGGACTCTGCCCTCTTTGAGATGGTCCCTCATTCAGCTGAGGCAGATTATCTGGTAACAAAAGTGGTGGCCGTGGACGCTGATTCCGGACACAATGCCTGGCTCTCCTACCAGCTGATTCAAGCCACAGAACTGGCCTTCTTCACTGTTGGCTTCCATATGGCTGAGATCAGGATAGCAATAACTTTTATGGAGAGAGATGCTGTGAAACAGAGACTGGTCCTTCTGGTGAAGGATAATGGACAACCGACTCTCTCAGCCTCTGTCACTCTGAACCTGGTGTTTGCTGAGAACTTCCAGGAGGCCCTTCCAGAGATGAAAAACCAGATGAACAGCTCAGATTACCAGTCTGACGTACAATTTTATTTGGCATTGGCCTTACTTTGATTTCATTCTTATTTCTGTTCACATTGATTCTGGCTCTTACGATGAAACTCTGGCAGTCAGGGAATACTAGATTCCTACAATGTTTTGGTCCAGTCCCACATATCAAGACTGGTACGATATTTCCTTCAAATTTTGAAGAAGGGACGTCGCCTTTTTCCTACCAATTTTGCCTTTCCTCTGAATCCAGAAAGAATGAGTTTGCTGTGCTGACACCAAATATTGCTGAGAATGTTCTTTTTGATGAAAAATTTGCTATATCTTTTGCAGAGATTGGAGGAAACAATTTACCTTGTGAGGTGAGATAAAATAGAAAGGTAAACTCTTTGTTTTAGCACAGTGCTATCTATATATGTTTAATTTCAAGGGCCTTGGTGGTGCAGGCTGTTAATAGCCTAGCACTTAGTTCCAGCTGCCTGTAATTATTGCAGGCTTGAATCCCACCAGGCTCAAGGTTGACTCAGCCTTCCATCCTCTCGGGGTAGGTAAACTGAGGACCCAAGATTGTTGGGGGCAATAAGCTGACTTTGTAAAAATGCCACTTAGTAATAAGCAGGCATATACAATGGAAGGAAGGCTATTGCTGAGCGCATTGGGTTGTATCCCAAAAATTGTAAGCCGCCCTGAGTCTCCGGAGAAGGGCAGGATATAAATATGAATTTTTAAAAAAATTGTAGTTAATTGTATTTTTCCAATTCTTTTAGTTGCATAAATCTATATGTCTTAGATATATTTATCTATCTCCATAGGTTGTGCAATAATGAATTTCATTTAATATACAGTACATTTAATATTGATTCCTAAGGCAATTTTCACTGACTTATTGTCTGTGTTACAATGTTTATTAAAAAATAAACATCTGTGCATATTACATCAGAAGTGATGTTCTTCATAATGTGTATGTCTAAGAAAAAGATAAGAGGTTTGATTGCTTTGAGGCAGCATGCTTTCAAGAGATAACTGTTGCTTTATGATCTAATAATAAACATTTAAGCGGATCATGTGTAGGAAAATGGATAAATGAGGGTTGGAAAAATATATTGTGAATATCTGCAAAATTTTATTTTCTTTGGATATTTATTGAATTTTAGATTTCTTTTACTCTTTGATCAAGTGTGAGTAAAAGAGCAATTTACATGTTCCATTCTAATGCAATGCTGAATCCTTGATCTTTTAAAAATTGATCCAAGACTGTTCAACAATCATAAATATATATAACTTTTTGCTTGTTTACTTGTCTAATTAACTCATTATTCTGCTCAAATAGTATATGAGGTTTGGTACAAAGCATAAACACAGATAAAGGTAAGTTTTCATAATGTTTCTGTATGCTTTCTTAGTGTTACAAAACTGCAACAGGATTTAATATGAGTAAGAGAGTGGAATAGTTAAAAATGTGCCAATACCAATGTAAAGGTCAACTTTCATTTCCCTAATTGTAAAATTGTGAGCCAAATTCATCCTTTAGAGCATAGTACACTTTCTAGTTATATTTCTAAACTATGTTAAAGTCAGTCTTGCATCAATAACTGGGAAGATTCTAGAGAGTTCAGTCTGTAAACTTGAAAATCGTGCAGTAATGAGTAGAAGTCAGCAGAGATTTATTAAGACATGTCAGACTAAATTTGGCTCCTGTTTTAATCTGTAACTTTCTTAGTAGATTGTGGGAATGCTGTAGACTAGGGGTGGCAAACTCGCAGCCTATGGGCCAGATGCGTCATGCGCTGGCCACACCCACACCTGGTTTAGTGAGGGGGGAAAAATCACGATATGTCACATGATGCTGCCATGATGATGCGAGTTTGACACCCCTGCTGTAGATATAATAATATTGTGTACGTGTGTTTTCTTGGATATGTTTTCTTGCAAAGTTCAACAGACTCCAGTTTATTAGTGAAACTTCTGATATTTTTCATTGCCCATAGTTTTTTCATTAAATCAATAGTTTCATCATAGATTGTTGACTGTCCAGTGGTACTATAGATGTAGCAGATTCAAATATGTTTTTGACTATTTTGTTTATTTTGGCCTGTAATGTTCATCTCTTCCAAATCTTGCAATAGAACAAAGCAATTTGTTAGATTAATCTCAAAATTGCTGTTCTTCTCTAACAGCTTATCACTCTCTATTTTTGTTTTTTGTGAAGTCTTTATCATGTTTGTGTGCTCTTTTCAATAGTCTATCTTCACTTTAGCTTGTATCATGCTATGGTCATTTCTAACATTAAAATGATTGATGACAGTACAATTGTAGAATATAGTTTTATCACTTGACATGATGTAGTCAATTTTGCTTGTATACCCAGGAGGACTCTTCCATGTCCATTTTCTGCTGGCTTTTTTTCTTGTAAAATCAGTTCATGATATAAAGTTCCTGTCCTTTGGCAAAATCTACTAGCCTGTTGCCTCTATTATCTCATTCACCACTTCCATATGGGTCAGTCACTTTTTCTCCAAGCATTGTTCTTCCTATTCTTCCATTAGCATCACTCATTAGTATTTAGTATCAGCATTTTTCTTTGTCACATCATTATAAAACTCTTATCATTTTACTGATCTCAGATGGAAGGGTGAGTCAACCTTGAACTGGTGAGAATCGAACTGCCAAACTGAAGGCAGCTGGCAGTCAGCAGAAGTAGCCTGCAGTACTACATTCTAACCACTGCACTACCATGGCTCTTTATTTGCTTTGCCTTGCCTTGCCTTGCCTTGCCTTGTCTTGTCTTGCTTTGCAGTTTTGAAGTTTTAAAATCCCAGTTTACAGACCTCAGTGCAATGATCTTTGCATATAACAGACCCAGTTTCTTTTGTGATTTGCATGATTTGTGTAATGATCTCATTTGTATCTATTTGCATCATTTCTATTATGTCATTTCCCAAATGACATAAATCCCCACATTATGTCACTGGACATTCAATGGACATTCCTGAATAAGGAACATTCCCCTCCTCTGCAGTTGCACTATAACTGCATAGAGCTCTGACAAGATCTGTACAACCATTTTTCTTCAAATTTTCTGTGAAAAACTACTGTGATTCTGATAATTAATCTTGGAATGCTTAATTTCTTTAAAAGTTATGCCTGAGGGTGAACGTTATAGGCAAAAGCCACAGAAACCTATGAAGTGGGAGTATGTAATTCCTGCTTTTTCTTATAACCACTCTAAAACTTTAAAATTTGGTTTGATGATGAGGTGGGTATGATTTCTATTCTTAACATGGCAAATTCTTCCTTGTTATGTATCTTTAGATTTTACCTCCAGATTTACCCTCAAGTTAACTTCAGCAATAATACAGCTCTTTTCTACCTCCCTATTACCTCAATAAATAGTGAATTTCCTGCTCTCCACTTTGCATGTCTTTTTAAAATGACATAAAGAATTTTGTTAGCAATGCGCTAACATCTTTGTTTCAAAAGTAATATGTTCTGGTAAAATAAAGATAACTTGGTAACTTGGACTTTTAGAAACATTGCCTAAAGTTCTTCAAAAGGTCTTAAGTAAATTTAAGTAGAAGAATGTCCCTGTGTGTGATTTTTTTTTCTTCCATCCATTTTTATCCAATTCTTGGAGGCTGCCTAAACAAGTCCCTGCAGTTTTCTTGGCAAGATTTTTCAGAAGTGAATTGCCATTGTCTCCTTCCTACAGCTAAGAGAAAGTGACTGTCCCTAGGCCACCTAGCTAGCTTTGTGCTTAAGGTGAGGCTAAAACTCATGGTCTCCCTATTTTTGAAATAGGAAACACAGTAGGAAAATAGTTGAAAGTTCTTGCTATAAATAAAATTAAGTATAGCATTATTTGAATTTTATTGAGGCAGGGTGATCTCTCAGGCTGTTAATTGCCTGCACTTAAGTTCCAGCTGCCTACAACTGCTGTAGGCTCGAATCCCACCAGGCTCAAGGTTGACTCAGCCTTCCATCCTCTCGGGGTAGGTAAATTGAGGACCCAAGATTGTTGGGGGCAATTAGCTGACCTTGTAAAAATGCCGCTTAGTAATAAGCAGGCATATACAATGGAATGAAGGCTATTGCTGAGCACACTGGGTTGCATCCCAAAAATTGTAAGCCGCCCTGAGTCTCCGGAGAAGGGCGGCATATAAATGTAATTAAAAAAAAAATGAGCCAGCAGTGTGTGGCGGCAGCCAAAAAAAACAAAACAATCCTAAGTTGCATTAACAGAGGGATACAATCAAGATCAAGTGAGGTACTAATACCACTCTACAAAGCCTTAGTAAGATCCCACCTAGAATACTGCATCCAGTTAGTGAACTAGTCTAGTGAAGAGAAGGACCAGGGGGGACATAATAGCAGTCTCCCAATATTTGAGGGGCTGGCACACAGAGGAAGGGGTCAAGCTATTTTCCAAGGCACCTGAAGGCCAGACAAGGAATAATGGATGGAAACTGATCAAGGAGAGATTCAACCTAGAAATAAGGAGAAATTTTCTGACAGTGAAATTTTCTCAACCAATGGAACAGCTTGCTTTCAAGAAGAGATTGGACTGCCATTTGTCAGAAATGGTATAGGGTCTCCTGCTTGGGCAAGAGATTGGACTAGATGATCTTCAAGGTCCCATCCAATTCTGTTAATCTAATCTAATTTATCACCAACTCATAAATAAACTGAAGTGAACCATGAATTCCCAGAGTGCGTGATAGAAAAGGGACTGAAAATAAAACTTCTAGTATCACAATGCTGCTGTGGTTTATAGAGTCACTTCACTTGGAATAGTCTACAATTCTGGTCTATCCATATGAAAAAAGATAAGAGTGGGGAATTGTGTAGGAAATGGCATTAAAACAGGAGTCTGGAGTTTGGAAGAAAAGCTAAAGATTCAGAAATAGTTACTGTATCTAAAAATATGACTTAACCTGAATATGATAAAACTCTGGACATGATTTGGAAAAGGGAAAGCAATATATTTTTGTTTTAATTGATTAATTAGTGCTCAGGAGAAATTACTGTCAATAATGTCAGGGGACACAAAAAATATTATTGCCACAAAAGTCATAACTATTTATAATATCCATATTCATGGTCTGCTTGCGAGGTTTTTTGAAGACATGTACTGTATATCCTATTATGGAAAATAGGATACACTATTTCCCTTCATTTACTGAATTTAGAATCTTAATTTTAAAATCCATCAATCAGAAGTCATGCTGACCACAGACCAAATGATAAATTGTTACTGAAAAATTATGATAGTTCATATAAATATCATCTACAAATACAATTTTCATTTAAAGTTGCAAAATCAATTGTGCATGTGTATATTTTTTAAAAAGCAGAGCTGAGTGAAGCATGAAAGAAAGCTACAGAAAAAAGAGAAACCATGCTGTGGATATAGAAGCATTTAGTCATACCACAACGCAGCAAATCCTTAGCTTTAAATTCAAGATAAATAAATGTTCTTGCAATGCTCTGTTTAAACCTCAAAGTGCCGCTGTTGGCCAGCACAGACTCCTAAAAAGAGTGCATGCTCAATATGTAGCTCTATCAATGCTGTCTAGGAAAATAGAGAAATACAGAGTCAGAACTGATTTGCAGACTGAAGGAAAACGGGTTCAGGTGGTACAAGAAAAGGGGCAATTTTCCTTGTTCAGATTTCATCTATTCTCAAGACCATTTCACCTAATGACAGTAAGTTTAAAAGAAGAAAAGGAAGGGGTTATAGCCTATTATTGAAGAAGACAGATGGACACAAATGACAGAAAGAATGGCAAAGCATTCACAAGGCAAGTACTTATCTCACTATTCTGTTTCTTCCACTGGGCTGTCTCAAAGCACATTGATTATTCAGTACCAGAAGAGATGGCAAAAGGCTTTGTTGTGGGGAATCTTGCAAAGGACATGGGATTGAATATAAGGGAAGTAGAAAAACAAAATGTACATTTAGTCTCTATTGCTAAAATGCACTACTTCATCATCAATGAAGAGAATGGAAACCTCTGTGTAAATGAAAAGATAGATCGAGAAGTAATATGTGGGAAGGCTCCACTCTGTCTTCTTAGTTTTGAAGTTGTGGTTGAAAATCCTTTAAATGTTTTTCATGTAACTGTATCAGTTGAGGACATTAATGATAATGCACCGTATTTCTTGGAAAACAACTTCAACTTAGAAATAAGTGAAACCACTTTTCCTGGAACTCGATTTCTCCTTGCAAAAGCTGAAGATCCTGACATTGGAAAGAATTCCCTCCAAAACTATGAGCTTAGCTCCCATCTTTGTTGTAATTTGGAGACTGGAGAGAGAAAAGATGGGAGTAAATACACAGAACTAGTGATTAATAATCCATTGGATCGTGAAAGTGAACCATATGTGCATTTGATCCTTACAGCCATTGATGGGGGTGAACCAAGAAAAACCGGGACTGCCCATATATGGATTAATGTCACTGATGCCAATGACAACCCACCCATTTTCACTCAAGAACTCTATAAGGTCAGATTGGAGGAGAATCTTCCAGTAGGGTCCCCTGTGCTCCAGGTTATTGCTTCTGATAAAGATGATGGTACAAATGCCCAAATCAGATATCATTTTGGCAATATGCCTGGAAATACCCATCCCATATTTCATTTGAATCCAGTCAGTGGAAAAATCACACTTACGGCCCCCTTGGACTTTGAGGAAACTGCAGAATACACAATGACAGTAGTAGCAAAAGATGGTGGTGGCTTAGAAGCAAACAGCAATATTGAAATAAAAATATGTGATGAGAATGATAATGCACCAGAGATAAACCTGGTTTCCTTATTTAGTTCATTCTCTGAAGATACTCCACCTGAAACATTAATTGCTTTAATCAGTGCAAATGACAAAGATGCTGATGATAATGGAAAAGTTACATGTCATTTAGAAAATGATACTCCTTTCAAGATCCTGCCTTTTTCTAATAATTATTACAAGCTCCTAATAGATAGACCTCTGGATAGAGAAAGAATTTCTAAATATAATATTACAATCACAGCAATTGACAAAGGAACCCCTCCACTGAGTGCAAACAAAACCATCGTGCTGCAGATCTCTGATATCAATGACAATGCTCCTGCTTTTGAGAAAGCTTCCTACAGCATCTACGTGCCAGAGAACAATCCTTCTGGTGCCTCCATCTTCCAGATTCAAGCCTTTGATCCGGATCTTGATCAAAACTCACACATCACATATTCAATCCTCACCAGCAACATTGAAGAACTTCCCATCTCCTCCTATATCTCCATTCATTCTGAGACCGGCATCATCTATGCCCAGCGATCCTTTGACTATGAGCAGTTCAGGGAATTCCAGCTGCAGGTGAAGGCCCAAGATGGCGGGAGTCCCCCTCTCAGCAGCAACGTCACAGTCAGGGTGTTTATCCTGGATCAGAATGACAACAGCCCCCAAATCCTGTCCCCTTCACCAGACTCCAAGGACTCTGCCCTCTTTGAGATGGTCCCTCGTTCAGCTGAGGCAGATTACCTGGTAACAAAAGTGGTGGCTGTGGATGCTGATTCCGGACACAATGCCTGGCTCTCCTACCAGCTGATTCAAGCCACAGAACCGGCCCTCTTCACTGTTGGCTCCCATACGGGTGAGATCAGGACAGCAAGAACTTTTATGGAGAGAGATGCTGTGAAACAGAGACTGGTCCTTCTGGTGAAGGATAATGGACAACCGACTCTCTCAGCCTCTGTCACTCTGAACCTGGTGTTTGCTGAGAACTTCCAGGAGGCCCTTCCGGAGATGAAAAACCAGATGAACAGCTCAGAGGATCAATCGGACTTGCAGTTCTATTTGGTGGTGGCCTTAGCGGTGATGTCATTTTTATTCCTCTTGTCAGTGATTCTGGCCATTGCCATCAAACTCCGGCAGTCAGGAAATTCCAGTTTCTTACCATGTTTTGCTCCTGTTTCCCATTCCACAGCTGGGGTCATATTTCCACCCAATTTTCAGGATGGGACTCTGCCTTATTCCTACCAGCTTTGCCTCTCCTCAGAATCCAGGAAGAATGAATTGATGTTCTTGACACCAAATGGTCACGTTATTAAAAATACCCTTAATGGTGATAATAGTGTTCCTTTTGTAGGCAACAGTGAAAATCAATTAAACTCAGAAATGGATCATGACATTAAGGTAAAATAATTTTACAATCATTTATTTTATTTAATGTTCTATTATCTTTTTGTGCTATTGATTTTCTAAATTGGGGATCCAAGACGTACTATAGTGTTTTGTTTTTCATTTACTCAGTTAACTAAATATCTTCCAAATTGCCTACCGATTGCCTTTCACAAGCACTATGAAATCTAGCATCTGTACTACTGAATTTAATAATTTAAAGATCCCTAGTAAACTGTTGGGGCAAGACCTTTGTTAAGTTATTGTTGTTTAACAATTACATAAGTTGTGTACAATGGAAACATGCAGACCTCTAAAAGGGACAAGGCATTGGATAATCCTGAATGGTATGTCTAAAGAGCATTGCAAGGTTCAATTTAATCTAATTAATTAATTTAACTAGATTAATCTAATTTAATTAGATTAATTTAATCTAATTAATCAATTTAATTGCAAGGTTCAATTTAATCTAGTTCAGTTAAGGTAATATCAATGTTGCCAGCAATCTTTCTCTCTGTTTCTTAAACTTTGAACATTAGATTCTTTAAATAGTTCCTTTGTTCCTTCCATTAAACCTAATGGACATTATAGAAAGATTTTAAAGAGATTGTAAGCCCATGAAAGAGAAATAAATCTCCCTTTAGATGCTAGGGATCAAAACTACCACAGCAGGGCCAATTGCATCAGTGAAGGATATCAGATTCATAGCGCCATATTTTGTTTCATTTTATGTTGCATATTTCAGCAAAATATATCTATCTCATCGAACTTAGAAACTTTAGGCTTGTGATAGAATCCCAGAGGCCAGAAGCTTTCTCAAGTTTTGTTCTGTTTTGTTTTGTTTTAAATCAGAGAAGTTTTCAATACAGGGATAAAGAGTCTGTGTGGATAGTGATGCGAGTGGCATATAAATTTAATAAAAGATAAATAATAATTTAAAAATTAACATTACTTTCTCTCTTTATTGCTTCCCAACCAGCCATTTTCTAACATGCTGAAACCATAGTGTTGGAAAGCTTCAAAAAAGAGATGTAAGGAGCTAAGTTAGAGATATTTTTCCATGCATCTAAATGTGGAGAATATTTAGAGCGGTTCTAGAGGTGTAATCTGGAATCCCGCTCATTGCTTGCAAGAAAAAGCAGCTCAAGCCTGGAAATTAATCTGTTGATGGTTGGTTCTTGAGCACCAGACTCTGTTCTTGTTATTCTGCATGTATTTCTCCATAAATTATCATATTTATATAGTAACTAAATTTATACATTCAAATATGCTATATTTTAATTTGTTTTCAACATTTCTATATAAATTATTATAATTATTCCTAAATTTATATCCATAAGTCAAGAAAATCAGTTTTTTTACAAATCTTTTTTGCCACCCCAAGCCTGTACTGTGGGTTTTCAGTACAGAACCTGAAAGACTTGGCAATAAGCTGGTTCTTAAGATTTCAAAAGTTATAGTGCAGAAGGACCTTTATTTCACCAGTGAAATAAAGATAAATTTGAATTTATCTATTCCCCCCACCTGCATGGGAGAGGGGTTGGACTAGATTTATTTATTTTATTTTATTTTATTGGACTTATATGCCGCCCCATCTTTGAAGACTCGGGGCGGCTCACAATTAAAACATACAAATACAATAAATAGATTAAAAAAAGAATTAAACCATTGTGAAGTCCAATAAAGCTGAATTAAAGTTAAAACTATCCCATACCCCCCATGAGGTAATCACAGCCCGACTTGGTCAAATTGCCAGGTCTTCAAATCGCGGCGGAAGGTGCAGAGGTCAGGGGCCAGATGGAGGTCCAGAGGCAGTTGGTTCCATAAGTCCGGGGCCGCCACAGAATAGGCTCGCCACCGGGGGACCGCCAGCCGACATTGAGTTGCCGATGGGACCCCGAGGAGCCCCTGCCTGTGTGTTCGTACAGGGCGGTTGGTCCTTGATATCAGCAGGAGGCACTCCCTTAAATACTGTGGACCCATGTCGTAGAGGACTTTGAATGTTAAAGCCAAAACCTTGAACCTCACCGAGATGACCTACAAGGTCCCTTCCAACTCTGTTAATCTGTTAAAAAATGTACCAGAAGTGTCAAGATCATCCTAATGTATAATTATGCCCATTTTAATACCAACTTCATGTCCTTTATGTTTTTATGACAATAGATATTTCTATTCAAATTTCATGGGTAGTCACTATTTACTATACTGTAGACAACAAAAGTATCAAATTGGCCACTGTTTTTGGTTAGGCATGGATATGTGCATGTAATTAGATTTTCTGTACTTGGTTTCTAGGTCCAGCATGCACTATGGATTTTCTTGTAGTGTCAGTGTCACTTTCTCCATTATAATGTTTCTCCTAAAGAAAATGAAATTGTTGGCAACAATGTTATGGGTTTCTTCATAAGTATGTTATACAGCTTAATTCTAAAAAGCTACTCTTAAACAATCTCATTCTTTAGGCAAAACTATTCTATATATCGAGATTAAATATAGGAATTCTATCACTGTTAAATCAAGATACTACAAATTGAAATTCTTAATTAAGTCTTTTATTTTTACTATGATGTAGATTCTTCAACAGATATATTCTAAATTTTAAGGCTTTAGTTTTGCAAATATAGTTTCAATGGGACTTAGTTTTTAATTATAATATTTTCATATGCATTCTTGGGACTTATTCCAATTTATTTCATAATCATGAAGTTCTTTAAATCAAATTCTTGATACATAAAATAAAGATCAGAATGAAGATAAATTAACTTGTAGGAAACAATTGTGTGAAGTTATCAGCTGTGACTTCAGGACTAAGAAATAGAATGAAAAATTAATCTGCAAAATTTAGCAGCTTCAGAGGACAAAATGCGGAGAAACTAAAACCAGACCAAACATTTCAGTTGTCAGACACTATCAGTTGAACAACACATATTTTCACTTTCTGGCAGCTCTCTGTCAGTCTTCAGCCCCAAATCTCCTTGGTATTTCTTAACAAAATAGAAACAATAATAGCAAAATGTTCCTAAAACCACAAAAGAGAAGTTATTGTTTTATTTCTGTTTATTAACATCTACCAAGTTGATCCATTCCCTCATTCCTCAAGGAACAGAAAAAAGGTCTTTGATAGGAAACCGCAGAGGATTTGGCACTGGGAATGAAGAAGATAACTGATTATATCATCTACTTTGTTTCTTCAAGCAAGACTCCACATTTTGCTTTGGACTGTTAGAATGGCCATCTGCGCATCACAAGGATAAGGAAGAGAAATTTTTATTTTTTATTTTTAATTACATTTATATGCCGCCCTTCTCCGAAGACTCAGGGCGGCTTACAATTTTTGGGATACAACCCAATGTGCTCAGCAATAGCCTTCATTCCATTGTATATGCCTGCTTATTACTAAGCGGCATTTTACAAAGTCAGTTTATGGCCCCCAACAATCTTGGGTCCTCAATTTTCCTACCCCGAGAGGATGGAAGGCTGAGTCAACCTTGAGCCTGGTGAGATTCGAGCCTGCAATAATTGTAGGCAGCTGGAACTTAAGTGGGCTCAAAGAAGGGAGTGTAACTTCAATTGTGAGATTACAGCTAGAGATTTGATTAAAAATTAAAGAACTGAAGTAGAATTCACTGATATTAATGATCATGCTCCTACCTTCCAGTCAGAGAAGCTGAGAATACAATACTGGGTTCCAAATTTCCATTGTTAGAAGCTCAAGATCCTGCTTTAGAAGACAATTCTGTGCAGGTGTACAAAATCAAATGTGGTGAATATTTCTTTCTGAGTATGCAAACAATTTTGTAATAAATATATTGAAATATACAAACAATTTTGTGATAAACAATATATTGAAACATCACATTCAAAGCTTCTGAAATATTCAACATGAATGCAAATGCAGAGGAAACAAAAATTGTAGGAAATTAAGATTATGAAAATTCTGCACATTATAGCATTGATGTTCAAGTTCTGGATGATGAAGATTTATTGGACAGATCCACCCCTATTGTGTTATAGATCACTTCCATCCCTAAAAATCCTCCATCCATAATTGTGATAAACTTTCTAAATTTGCAAGATTGAAGACTTGGCAGAGAATGCAGAAATCAGATGTTCAATTCCCAAGAACATACCTTTCAACTGGCAAGATCCTATGATAATTGTTACGATTTTCATACAGGAAGAGCACTAGACAGAGTGGTAGTTTACAATAACACTGTTATTAGTTGGAGATCTGGTATTGCTCCACTTATGATATCTACTGTTATTGCAGCTGAGATTTTGGAGAAAAATGACAATCCTCCCCACTTTCTGCAATCAGCTTATACTGCTTATTTAAACAACTGGGGGGAGGGCTAGAGGGGACACCATATTTCCTGCATGAAGGCAAATGAGTGAGACAATTGCAGAATAACATACTTCATCACAGTGGTTCAGTGCTTTTCTGTACCTACTCTCTGTTAATTCCGAGATAGGAACTATGGCATGCTATCTTTCGGTTATGAAAGAATGAAAGAAATTCAATGCCTGATCAAGGCACAGCTGTAATGTGTCAGTACCTCTCTTCATCATGGATGAGAATGACAAAGTTCCAGAGATCTTATAACCCACTCCTCCCACTGGAGGCTGAATTGGGGTAGAGCTGGGTCCTCAATCTTCTGATACAGGTTACCTGAATACTGAAGTAGTGGCAATAGATATGGATTCCGATCAGAATGGTTAGCTTTCTTAGATTCATTGAAGGCAATGAACTTGAACTATATTCTATTGAATTCCACAGTAGCGAGATCAGGACAGCTGTTTTGTTTCTGCAGAAAGATACATAAAGTAATCCTTTGCTGAAGTTATTAATTGAGGTAGTAAAGATTTCCCAAAAGTGCAGGTGAGCTATCTTAGTTAAATTTGGGTTCCTTAACATTGTGCGATATATTTGTTTTTATGGATGGCTATGGATGGAAAGGGAATACAACTCCATATTTTGCACCAAAATTTCAATATTGATTTCTGTATATGAAGATACCTTTGTCACACATATAAACTATTTGTTCTCATCAAAAACCATTTCTCTTGTGCATAAATATGCTCGCCAGAATGAAAGAGCAAAGAAAATATCAGTTATTTGCTTATTCTCCTTATGAAGGAAAGACATTATGAGGGTGTTTCTCATCTTAAATAAAGCTTTATATTTATTTTTGAATGATCCTTAACCTTCAGTCTGATCACTGCAGATACAAGCTTAGTATCTCAGTGGCTAAAATGGTATTCCTAAGGAAAGAATGCAGGGCTTTTCACTTACTGTTTTCATCTATTCTGATATGGAGGGAAATTATTAAAGTAACCATATATAACACAGACTTTCAAGTGAAGCAAAATCCATATACTAAATCATCCAAAAACAAATGTGGTGTATTTCTTCATCTACTAGCTGTTGAGGTACAGGTAGTCCTTAACTCATGAATTGCAATTGGCATGATAATTTCCATTGCTAAACAAGGCAGTTGTTAAATGAACCATGCCCTATTTTACAAGGTTTTTTGCCATGATTGTTAAGCCAATCACTGCAGTTATTAAGTGAATCATATGGTTGCTAAGTGAATCCATCTTCCCCCACTGACTTTGCTTGTCAGAAGTGGTTGAGAAGGTCACGAATGGTGATCACATGACCCTGGGATGCTGCAACCATCATAACTACATGCCAGTTGCCAAGTTACTGAATTTTGATCATGTCACCCTGTGGATTCTGTGATGGTCGTGTGAGGACCGGCTGTAGATAACTTTTTTCATTGCCGTTGTAACTTTGAATTGTCACTAAATAAATTGTAAGTTGAGGATTACCTGTAGTATGTTTGGCCTGCTGGTCAACTTCAGACTGAATAAAAGAACTCAGATGAGTAAATGTTTATGTGTGTAACAAATTAATATGTGAGAGAAAAGTTTTGTACTAGAATCTTTTTGATTTAACAGCTTGTTTTAAAAGCTGATATTATTTCAAAAAAATATTTTAGAGGAATCTTCAACTAAATGAGTTTGCAATCTAAAATGCATTAAATGCTTTGCCTATTCAGAAATTCAGCTGTATGGCAGTTATTTAAGTTGGTTACAGAACTTATACAATAAACCATTCTGTATGTGGGTCCACCCCTTTCTCTCCCTGCCCACTCTGAATTTAGCTGAAAATGCAAAGGTCAGCTTTGCATGAACATGTGTATATCTATGTGGGTATGCATGAGCCAGAACTGTGCATGCTGCACCACCTCCACCCTGTCTGAAGCCTTTTCCTTGTTTCTTTAAGCACTTGATCAGGGCTTATGCCTATATATTTGCCTTTCTTATGTTGTAAAGCAAGGCTGTCAAATTCATGGCCTGCAGGCCGGATGCCTCACGTGCTGACCACGTCCATGCCCAGTTTAGTGAAGGGGGGAAAGTTGCGATATTTCAGGTGATGACACCGTGATGATGCAAGGTTGACACCCCGTTGTAAAGTATCTATAAAGGTGGTATGAGATTTGCAGATGCTATATAAGGTTCTAATGTAAGGTTTGATAGAGAGCCCTGACCTCTCTTTCAATAAGAAAAATAAAATAAGCAAACTAAAAAATAAAATAAAATAAGCTGGGCAGCCATTAAATGTGGAAATAAACTTTGTGATCAGAGATTCTTCTCCATCTATTAAAAAGAATAACAGATATTGCCATTAATAGAAGCTGGGTGAAGGAGGGGACAAACAGAACATAATATAACTACAGTGTACAATCTTTTCAAAAGAATCCACTGATGAGCATTCATTAATTTGGCCACAAAGAATGAAATCAACATTTGATCAAAATCAGTCATGCTCTTCTAAAAATAGGATCATGTAAGATCAATTAGCACAGGAAAAATGTGGAAAGTACTAAGTCCCACATTGCTGAAATACTGGTTATCTTTAAAAATTACTGCTAATAATATTATATTTAGCGAGATATCTCTAAAAATTATCTTAAGATAAATAGTAGCTGTATTTTGTAAAGCCTAAAACAGTGTGGAGTTTGATGATTTGGAGGTATGGAGTTTTGTGTGATTGAAAATAGTACATTGACTATTTTTATTTGTAAGTTAACAACAGACCAAATGCAAAGTCATACAATTAAGGAATTAGAGAAGAATAACCATATTACCTGGTTTGATATTTGTTGTTGTAATCAAATAGTTTAGTCACTTCTAATTCTATGTGAGCTGCTGATTTCACATGACTGCCTGACATTCTTCATGTTCCTCTATGCTGCTCTTGACCAGTGATCATATTTTGCCACTTCTTTCAACTCTTTTTCAAACACATTCACTTTTCCTAAGCATCTGGGCCTCCTCCTGTAACTTTTGCCTTCAAATTATGTGTCCAAATTGTTTAAACTTTACCTTTATTATTAGTATTTCCAGTGAGCAGTCCAGTTTTACTCTCTCTCTAGAAGAGCCTAGAATAGTAATTATAAACTGGTCATTTATTTATTAGATTTTTAATCTGTTTTTATTATTGTTATAAACAAGTCAAAGCCACAAATATACATAATACTCCTTCCTCCTTATTTTCCCCACAACCACCCTGCGAGATGGGTTGGGCTGGGCTAAGAAAGAATCGGTGCAAAGTCACTCAGTTGGCTTTCATACCTAAGGCGGAATTGGAACCCATGATCTCCCACTTTCTAGCCTGGTGTTTTTACTACTAAACCAACTGTGGTGTGATGCAGCTGCAAGAAAGACAAATGCCATTTTATTTGCATCACCAAAGGTATTATTCAACTTTATTCTGCATTAATCACAGTCCATCTTAAATACTTTGTCCGGCCCTGAACACCATTGTTTAGGAAGAATTAAAACTGGAACTGGTTTAAAGAAGGGTACTGAGGATGATCAGGAACTACAAATGTTCTGAAGAAACTAAAAATCTTTAGTTTGGAGAACAGAAGACTAATAGTTGTCATATAGAAGACCACCAAGGCCAGTACTATATTGTCCCATATGGCAGAACACTTAACATTTCCATAATAATGAATTTAAATTAGGGGGGGATGATTTTGATTGAATGTTATGAAAACCTTTGTAATAGTAAGAGCAATTTAACAATAGGACTGATTGGTTGTCCTTTACTGAATATTTTTAAACAAAACTTGGCTATTATATGTCGAGGATATTTTAATTTGGATTCTGGAACAGGAGGTTGAATTTAATAATCTAAAATGAATCTAAGGTTTCCAACTTTGCAATTTTATAATTCTATGAAATTCTATATCACATTTTATCACATGATGTCAGTCACTCAGAATATGCAGCCTTTGGAGTAGTTCTTCAAAAAGGCATCTATATGTGTTTTTCTGTTATTTTGATAGTTTAAACCTAAGAATATTTTCACCGTGGTTAGGAAGCTGCCTATGAGAAATCCACAGGCAGAATCTGAATGCAGAACTCACTTTTACCACTTCCATTTTAATGTCTGTTTTGTATTTCTAGTACACTGGCATGTAGTGTGTTCCCATGATCTGTCCAATTACATTCTTATTATGATACTTTTCAAGAGTAACCTCAAAATATGTAAAATTTGTTGGTCTTTATTATCCACAAAATGGAACATAAAAAAGAAGGAAGTTTATCCAAATGAGCATGGTGCCACATTATTATGATATTATGATATTATTATGATATTATGATGGAAAAGCTTGCAAAGGCAAACATTTTATTTTATCAGAGTTACAGTATTTTGGAGAGAGGTGCTGCTGTGTTTGGAATCAGCAATACAACTCCAAAGGGGATACTGAGTTCTAATCTTTAAAAAAAAGTATTTTTGCATTACATACACATCATGCACGTGTGCACGCGCACACATATACATACTTACAGAAATCAGTAGCTATATAAAAATTGTTCAATGGAGTATGAGATTCTAGAATTTAAAACACAAATGTAGAGTTTTGTGGCATCTTAGAGATTAATTCATTTTTGCATAAGTGAATGTGGATTAGGGTCACTGCCCATTCAAATCTTCCTTTTTACCATCTGCAGCAGATTAATACAGCTACCTCCTTTATATCTTTAAAATAATATATTTAAGCCTTCTCAGGGAGAGAAGCTAGAACCTTAACTTTTAAGGTGATAGTGCTGACATAATGTTTTTAGGAGCCTAATTTTATCACATTTCGATAGGTCCTTTCAAAAAAAGCACAAATTCACATAATCCAAATAACTGTCATTGTTAGAATTACATAATTCCATGCAATAAAATGGAAGTTATATTCAGTGGCTTGCATGAAGAAACAAATGGAGAAATAAAATAATACCTTAAAATTCAAACTACACTTATTTTTATGAGACAAACAATCACAGTGAAATAGCATTTCTATTTTGGAAATGCTATCCTAATTGGATAGGAAACTATTCAATGCAATTTTCTGACTGATCCTCAGAGTGTCACTGTTGGACAATGTGGCGTGGGAAGAAAAGCTGGCGAGCCAATGATGTTTCATTGATATTTTTCTCCTATAGTGTTGCACATAATGGGCAAACAGCAGACCACAGAAAAATCTAATATTTGCAGTCTAAACAATTTAAGGCAAGAAGAAGCTAATTTTTTTATATAAATAGATTGCTTGCACTATAAGGAAATTTCATCTGATCACTACTAGTTGCTGGGCAAAGGCAGAAACTCTGCAGACAGCTGGATGGATAGAAAGAACAAAGACAATGGAAGGGCAGCCAGAAGGCAAGTATTGCTTCTCTTAATATTATCATATTCCTACTATACTGCTTCAGAAGAAATTGGCTTTTCAATACCTGAAGAGATGACTAAGGGATCTGTAGTAGGGAATCTTCTCAAGGATTTGGGACTGAATATCCAAGAGCTGTCTAGGAGAAATTTGAATGCTGTCTCTGTAGGTCAAATGCATTACTTCAGTATCAATGCCAAAAATGGAAACCTCTATGTGAATGACAGGATTGATAGGGAAGAACTATGTGACACAATTCTTCTTTGTCTTGTTAATATGGATGTCGTACTTGAAAACCCTCTGAATGTTTTCCATATATCAGTGACAATCCAGGACATTAATGATAATGCACCCAAATTCCTCAAACACAATATCCATTTGGAGACAGGTGAACTAACTTTGCCAGGTACAAGATTTCAGGTAGGGAAAGCAGAAGATCCAGATGTTGGCCTCAATTCTGTCCAGAATTACATACTGAGTCCAAACCAATACTTCTCCCTGGAAGTTAGAGAGAGAAAAGATGGACTTAAATATGCAGAACTGGTGCTGCAGAAACCCCTCGATCGGGAAAGTGAACAGAGCTTTCACTTGATCCTTACCGCCCTGGATGGGGGTGAACCAAGGAAAACTGGGACTGCCCATATATGGATTAATGTCACTGATGCCAATGACAACCCACCCATTTTCACTCAAGATACATATACAGTTAATTTGAAAGAAAGTGTTCCAGTTGGATCCCTTGTGCTTCAGGTGGAAGCCTCTGATAAAGATGAAGGGACAAATGCCCAAATCACATATCATTTCACCAATTTACCACCTACTGCAAAGGACAAATTCAGCCTGGATTCTTCTAAAGGAATTGTCATTCTTAGTGCCCTACTGGATTTTGAAGAAATAAAACAATATACAATGACAGTTGCAGCAAAAGATGGGGGCGGATTAATAGCACATTCCAATATTGAAATAAGTGTTCTAGATGAGAATGATAATCCCCCAGAGATAACTCAAACCTCTGTGTTCAGTCCAGTTCCTGAAGATTCACTTCCTGGAACACTGATTGCTCTCCTCAGTGTAAATGACAAGGATACTGGTGATAATGGAGAGGCTACTTGCTATTTGCAGAATAATTTGCCATTTAAGATACTTCCATCATCTAAAAATTACTACAAGCTCCTTACAGACAGACCTCTGGACAGAGAAAAGGTGTCTCAGTATAATATTACAATCACAGCCATTGACAAAGGAATTCCTCCATTGAGCACAAACAAAACTATCATGCTGCAGATCTCTGATATCAATGACAATGCTCCTGCTTTTGAGAAAGCTTCCTACAGCATCTACGTGCCAGAGAACAATCCTTCTGGTGCCTCCATCTTCCAGATTCAAGCCTTTGATCCGGATCTTGATCAAAACTCACACATCACATATTCAATCCTCACCAGCAACATTGAAAAACTTCCCATCTCCTCCTATATCTCCATTCATTCTGAGACCGGCATCATCTACGCCCAGCGATCCTTTGACTATGAACAGTTCAGGGAATTCCAGCTGCAGGTGAAGGCCCAAGATGGCGGTAGTCCCCCTCTCAGCAGCAACGTCACAGTCAGGGTGTTCATCCTGGATCGGAATGACAACAGCCCCCAGATCCTGTCCCCTTCACCAGACTCCAAGGACTCTGCCCTCTTTGAGATGGTTCCTCGTTCAGCTGAGGCAGATTATCTGGTAACAAAAGTGGTGGCTGTGGATGCTGATTCCGGACACAACGCCTGGCTCTCCTACCAGCTGATTCAAGCCACAGAACCGGCCCTCTTCACTGTTGGCTCCCATACGGGTGAGATCAGGACAGCAAGAACTTTTATGGAGAGAGATGCTGTGAAACAGAGACTGGTCCTTCTGGTGAAGGATAATGGACAACCGACTCTCTCAGCCTCTGTCACTCTGAACCTGGTGTTTGCTGAGAACTTCCAGGAGGCCCTTCCAGAGATGAAAAACCAGATGAACAGCTCAGAGGATCAGTCGGACTTACAGTTCTATTTGGTGGTGGCCTTAGCGGTGATGTCATTTTTATTCCTCTTGTCAGTGATTCTGGCCATTGCCATCAAACTCCGGCAATCAGGAAATTCCAGTTTCTTACCATGTTTTGCTCCTATTTCCCATTCCACAGCTGGGGTCATATTTCCACCCAATTTTCAGGATGGGACTCTGCCTTATTCCTACCAGCTTTGCCTCTCCTCAGAATCCAGGAAGAATGAATTTACCTTCCTGGCACCAAACATTCATGTTGCAGATAATATGCTTTGTGGTGGAAAAAGTGAAGTGCCTCTTTCAAGCAATGGAGAAAGCAATTTGCATCCTAAGGTAGAAGATAATGAAAAGGTAATGTTCTTTTTTATTGCTCTTCCCATAATTACGTTCCTTAGGAAACAAACACAATCCTATACAAACTATTGTATAAGATTTAATTTAACTATTTTAAAATTAATGCATTAAGTGAAACTCAAAATCATGTTAGATTGTTGCTATTAGAAAATAATAGGTAGTAGAAAATATGGAACAAGCATTATGATCAATTATCATTGTAAAAAGGAAAAACAGGAAAATATTGATATACAGATATATTTTTTTTTATTTTTTTTTATTACATTTATATGCTGCCCTTCTCCGGAGACTCAGGGCGGCTTACAATTTTTGGGATACAACCCAGTGTGCTCAGCAATAGCCTTCATTCCATTGTATATGCCTGCTTATTACTAAGCGGCATTTTTACAAGGTCAGCTAATTGCCCCCAACAATCTTGGGTCCTCAATTTACCTACCCCGAGAGGATGGAAGGCTGAGTCAACCTTGAGCCTGGTGGGATTCGAGCCTACAGCAGTTGTAGGCAGCTGGAACTTAAGTGCAGTCAATTAACAGCCTGAGCCACCAAGGCCCTATAAGTAGGTATTGCTAAGATAGCATAAAAATTATAAACTGGAATCTTTTAAGCTAATTTAGTTAACTAAACCTATTAAATCTGTTAACTATAAAGCATTATCTATTTTCTTTTGCTACTTTACAATCCATGATTATGTATACATAAGACATAAATTAAAAAAATAAAACAGAGGAAGTAAATAAAGTGGAACACAATGTAGAATTTTGCCTTGCTAGTTCTGCTGATTTTTTAACTTGCTTTTGTACATATTCAAAGCAAAATCTTGCAACTTGTATCAAAATATTATCCAACAATAGGTAAAGGTAAAATTCTCTGGACTCCTCTTTAAACCTTTTAGTAAGCGGAATTATCCTATATCTGGCTTCATCATAAAAAGGGCAGTTTAGAAGATTTTGTAAATAACTAGACAAGTCATGACCCATTTTAGAGGTATTTCCTTATCTAAAGAAATAAATAGAATGACCATGGGTGGGCAAAAAAACAGTGGGAGCAGGAGCAATTTCTGACTTTCTGCTGTGTTCCTCATTGACTTTCCTTATATGAAGTTGGCAGGGAACATTGGAAATAACAATCACATGACTGGCTGACCATGGCAGCACGGCAGCACGTTTTTGGCCAACAACTTTGCCAAATTTCAATCCCATGGGAATCACGGGTGCAGGGTTTTGGACAAATTCTGTAAATTAGCCCATTGGAAGTTTGCTGATTCAAAAATTGTTTCTCTATGATGCACCAGTTTGCCCAATTAAAGGCTACAAAGAAACTTGCAGTTTCAGTTACAGTTTAGACATATATCTCGGAATACTATTATAGCCATCAGGAAAGCTCATTGAATCTGTTGGTTATAAAATGTGAAGGTGGATTCCATACATCATTCATACTAATTGTTTGGCAGGAAACAGCGTATTTTCTACTGGAGTTAATTTTCCTTCTTAATATCTGTAAAACCTTGGAATTCTTTTGCACCTTCAAAGTGGCATAGATTATTTGAACCTTTGATTTCCTATTGCTTTGCAAAACAACTGCTAGATATTTATACTTTAACGTTGTTCGACTGCATGGCTATTAATTGTTCACAGAACATAGACTCATAGGGCTGGAAGGGATCTTGGGGTTCTTCTTTATCCCTTTGTATGATAAAGTTGTCACTTAGGCTTGTGAGGAATATGTTTGATCGCCCACTTCCTGCAGTGTTTGTTTCCCAGTTGATGTCAGAGTAGTTAAATTCTCCCTTTACTACATTACTATTCAGGTGAATTTCCTGCACACTTCAGCTAACTGATTAGTGAAGAGTTCAGCTATTTCCTCTGGTTGGTTGGTTGGACTGTAGTACACATCTATAGCAAAGTCGTTTTCCTCCTCTACTATTTACCCAAATACTTTCAAGAAAGCTTTAGTCCCTAGTATTGTGTATTTCTGTGGAGGTGTATTAATTCCTTACAATGCAACCTTGGTGGGGGGTCACAGAGAGGGTCAACCTATTTTCCAAACCATCTGAAGGCCAGACAAAAAACAATGGAAGGAAATTGATCAAGGAGAGATTCAACCTAGAAATAAGGAGAAATTTTCTGACAGTGAGAACAATCCACCAATGGAGCAGCTTGCAGTCAGAAATTGAGGGTGCCCCATTACTGGAGATTTTCAAGAAGAGACTGGATAGCCATTGGCAAAATGGTATAGGATATCCTGCTTGAGCAGGGGATTGGACTAGAAGACCTCCAAGGTCCCTTCCAACTCTGTTAAGTCCTTCTTGTAGGTAATATAAACCATGGTCTAGAAAGCCAAAGTTCTCACAATAGCACCATTCTCTCTTTTTTTAGTATATGTTTTATTTTTATTTGTAAACATTTTAAACGTATTGTCAGGGCATATCATTGAAAAGGCAAAGGAAAAAACAAACAGAAATATCAACATATATGTTATGTTTGCATGAAGAGTCAGACACGAAGAGCTTCAGTGAAGAGTTTATTTAGTGACTACAGCTCGAATGGACCCAACTTGGCTGGCTGCTACTTATAGCCAGCAGCCGTAGTTGCCAGCCAATCAGAGTGCAGGGTTTTCCGACTTTTAAACCAATCCTATTTGACATTTTACAAGAACAATTCAAACTAAACCAATGACATTCAAACCTACATACATAACACTCCCCACTAGGTTCGGTCCATACCAAACCCCAACCTATCTAATGTATTCTTTTAGATAGGTGGGGCTCTTGCGCGTTGAGACCTTCGTGGTTCAGAAGTTTTAACATTCTCACCCAGTGAGAGAGGAAATGTGTCTGCTGACATTTCCCTTCTGGGACTCCCTGTGAAAGAAGACCCTGTTTGATTGTTAGAAACTGGTCTCTCCTCCCAACCCATCTCCAGCCCAATGTCAGCACACAAGTCAGGTAGTGATGTACAATCTTCCATTTCTAAGGATGGATTTTGGCATTGTGACAGGTTTTGGAATGATTCCTGTCGTAATGGCTCGTTACACATGGGGTTGATTCTTGCTTGCTGATTTTCCTCCTGTTCCTCCCCTTCCCCCCTAGAATTGACATCAGGTGAGGGAACTAGAGAGGAACAAGTGCGATGTTTCTGAGAGAACCTGGATCTAATTTGATCAATGTGCCTGCTCCAGAGGAGTCCATCCTCTGTTTGCACCCTGTAAGATCAAGGGCCTGTGATCTGAGTTATCTCAGCAGGAATCCACAAAGGTTCACCTATGAGGTTCTTAGCATAAACAGAATCACCCACACTGAATGTGCGAACTTTGGAAGTGGAATCTAGTGGTGCGTAGGTGGGATGAAGGAGGTCAAGGGAAGACCTAAGTTTCCTACCCATCAACAATTCTGCTGGGGATAAGTTATTAGATGGGTTAGGAGTGATGTGCTGAACACTAAGAAGTTTTTCAACTTTCTCAGTGATGTCCCCAGGACCCAGTTGCTGAAGCTTCTCCTTGGTAAAATGTACCATGCGTTCAGCCCGGCCGTTAGCCGAAGGGTGCCCAGGGGCAGTAAGGGCATGTCTGATACCCTGTTGTGCTAAATAGGATTCAAAAGGTTGGATGTAAATTGAGGGCCATTGTCAGAGACAAGAACATCAGGTAACCCGTGGGTTACAAAAAGTTTTTTGAGCTGTTTGATGACAGCATCAGTTGTGGTGGATGCCATGGGAAGTACCTCTAGCCATTTGGAATATGCATCTACTATAATAAGAAAGGTGTGCCCTCTGGTAGGGCCAGCAAAATCAATGCGAATCCTGGACCACGGGCCCCTAGGACATTCCCATTCCTGTGTGGGGGCGAGAGGTGGAACAGGCCTGACTACCTGACAATTGGGACAAGATGCAACCCAGTTTTCACCCATTTTGTCAATACCTGGCCACCATACATAACTCCTGGCCAATCCCTTCATCCTTACAATACCAGGATGACCCTCATGTGACATATCCAAAACCTCTCTTTGCAGTTTTGCAGGAATAACCACCCTGTTACCCCACAAAATACATCCTCTTAATACAGATAATTCAGTTTGCCTGGACTTAAAAGGTTGAGCCAGGTGAGGTAGATCTTGAAGAGGCCAACCTTTCTTAATCCAGCCTATAACAGGAGCCAATAAAGTGTCTTTGGCAGTCTCTCTGGCAATTTCAGCAGCATGCACTGGAAGCTTGGCAACAGTTTCTAGGAAAAAGGTGTGTGTTTCAGGTTCAAAGTCCTCCTTGTGGCAAGGAAGTGGGCAACGACTCAGTGCATCAGCATGTCCAATGTCCTTGCCAGGCTTGTGGATAAGTTTGTATGAATAAGCTGCAAGAAATTCAGTCCACCTCAGCATTCTTGGTGACAGGATAGTAGGTGTAGGTTTGTCTCCTGCCACAATGCCTAACAAAGGTTTGTGATCTGTAACAATGGTAAATGTTCTCCCATACAGATATTCATGAAATTTCTTAACAGCTGCAACAATTGCCAATGCTTCCTTGTCCAATTGTCTTTGAAAATATCTATGTATCGTACTCCTTCCTTACCATAAGAAAGCATGCCATCCTAACTGAAGATCATGTCCCTCCAGTAGTAATAGTCTTCTATGTTTCAAATTTATCCATTACTTTACCCATGTGAGTACAGAAGCCTGATAGTATAACGCCCAATCTGGTAATCCAAAATTCCCATTGCTTTTGGATTCCTGTAACATTTTCAATTTTATTCTTGCTTTTTTTCCTTGCCAAATATATTTCAAATTTGTTTTATTTAATTCCTCAAAATATTTTTTTCTATTCTTATTGGTATAGTTGGAAGTAAAAAGGGTAGTTTCAGTAATATATTCATTTTATAGTGGCTATTCTCCCTATCAGCGATAGCTGTAAGTTCTTCCATTTCTCCAGATCCAGCTTAATTTGTTGCATTGGTTTTTAATAGTTATCCTCTTTAATTGTTGCACAACTTGCTGTTAACTGAATGCCAAAATATTTAACTCTCTTTACTATCTGCAGATAGTATCTACTATCTATTTTCTCTGTCAATTCTTTTTTCTGTTTATCTGTGAGATTTTTAACTATCATTTTAGTTTTTTCTTTATTTTCAACCCTGTCACTTCTCCATATTCCTCTATTTTCCCTATCAGCTTAGGACCAGTTTCTAATGGTTCTTCTAATATAAAGATTAAATCATCTGCAAATGCTTATAATTTGTATTTTTCTTTTTTGATCTCCATTCGTTTTATTTCTTGGTCTTCCTAATATTTCTAATTAAAACTCCTAGTGTTAATATAAATAATAATATATATTATAGTATATTAATATAATAATATATATTATAATAATATTGGTATTGGGTTTGTCCGTGTAAGATTGAGAATACCTTGGCAGCGTTTGACGAAATCCATCTGGTATCTTCAGCTTCATTCTTCTGGGAGAAGAACGAAGCTGAAGATACCAGCCTGAAGATGACGGATAATTTCAATGTTGCCAAGGTATTCTCAATCTTACACCAAGACCTAATACACCAAGACCCACATACCTTTACCCGTGAAAATCTACGAAAACAAATATAATAATATTATATATATATTATAATATATAATATTATTTAATATTACATTCGGGACGGGTTGTCCTCTGATTTGCAGTGGTCGGAGGAACGAGTTGTGGGTAGTCTGGCCACTGTTATCTGGGATGAGTTTGATCCTGTCTCCGAGGATGAAGTGGACAGGATTATGCGGCGACTGAGTTCCACCACATGTTTGTTGGACCCGTGTCCCTCCTGGATGACTTATGCCGCCAGGGAGGCCACCTGCGGTTGGCTCGGGCAGTTGTCAACGCTTCATTGAGGGAGGGTGTCTTTCCCTCCGCCTTGAAGGAGGCAGTGGTGAGACCCTCCTGAAGAAGCCTGCCTTGGACCCGACCGTGTTAGACAACTTTCATCCGGTCTCCAACCTTCGCTTTTGGTGAAGGTTGTTGAGAGTGTGGTGGCTCAGCAGGTTCCGCTTTTCCTGGATGAAGCGGACTACCTGGATCCGTACAATCGGGCTTCCGACCGGTTACAGCACGGAGGCGGCATTGGTCACGCTGATGGATGATCTCTGGAGGGCCCGGGACAGGGGTTTTCTCTGTCCTGGTCCTATTGGACCTCTCAGCGGCTTTTGATACCATCGACCATGGTATCCTTTTGCGCCCGGGGTTGGGAGTGGGGGCACTGTTCTTCAGTGGTTCTCCTCCTACCTCTCGGGCGCAATCGGTGTTAGTGGGAGGGTTCGGTCAACCCGAGGGCTCTCTCTTATGGGGTCCCGCAGGGGTCCTTTCCCCTCTCTTATTTAATATCTACATGAAACCACTGGGTGAGATCATCCGTGGTTTTGGGGTGAAATTTCATCAATGCGCTGATGATACTCAGCTGTACCTTTCCACCCCAGGCCAGATCAGTGATGCCCTCTCCCTGATGTCCCAGTGTTTGGATGCGTGCGGATCTGGATGAGTAGGAACATGCTCCGACTCAACCCGGCCAAGACTGAGTGGCTTTGCGTGTCGGCGTCTCGGCCCAGCCAGGATTGTCTATCCTTGGCCATAGGGGGAGGTGTTACCCCTGTGGATAGGGCGGAATCTGGGGTCCTCCTGGATGTGCGGCTCGGTTGGAGGAGCAGGTGGGGGCCGTCGCCAGGGGCCTTTGCCCAGCTCCGTCTTGTTCGACAACTTCGCCCTTTTCTGGACCGGGGCCCTCACATTTACTCATGCCCTTGTCACCTCGAGACTCGACTACTGCAACACTCTCTATCTAGGGCTGCCCTTGCATACCATCCGGAGATTGCAGTTGGTGCAGAATCGACGGGGTGGTGATGGGAGTTACCCGGTTCTCCCATGTTACCCCCCCTCGTGGCCTGCATTGGTTGCCGATTGCACTCCGGGTGAGATTCAAGGTTTTAGTTTTGACATTCAAAGTCCTACACGACATGGGTCCCCAATATCTGAGGGAGCGTCTTCTTCCAATAGCTAGTGCCGGCCGCCCTGTGCGGCTCATAGGCAAGGACTCCTCAGGGTTCCATCGGGGGTCAATGCCGGTTGGTACTTCCCGATGGAGCCTTCTCTGTTGTGGCCCCGACCTCTGGAATCAACTGCCTCTGGAGCTCCGTCTGGCCCCTGATCTCCGCACCTTCCGCCATGAATTAAAGACCTGGTTGTTTGACCAACCCGGGCTGTGACCCTTCCTTGGGGAGGAATGGGTTTTTAATGTATTTTATTGTTGTGTTTTATATTTGGGCTTGTTTGGTTTAATGTCTTTTTAAATATTTATTGTCCTGTGTTTTTAGTTGTGAGCCCGAGTCTTGGAGATGGGGCGCATACAAGTTCAAATATAAATAAATAAAATAAATATAATATATAATATTATATTATATATAATATATATTATAATAATATATATTATAATAATATATATTATAATAATATAAATAATAGTGGACAGCCTTGTCTTGTGCCTCTTTTTATACAAAAGTTTTCTGTCACATCTCCATTCACCACCACTTTAGCTCTCTGATGTGTGTAAATTGCCTTTATCATATTTATAAACTTTTCACCAAAGTCCATATATTTTAATTGCTGCAACATAAATTGCCAGTTTATGTTATCAAACGCTTTCTGGGCATCCAAGAAGATTAATGCTAATTGTTTTTCACTATGTACTTCATAATATTCCAATGTATCTAAAATTATTATTCTAACATTGTTTCTAATTTACCTGTTGGGTAAAAATCCATTTTGGTCCGGGTGTATAAACTCATTCAAAAATCTTTTTAATCTTTCAGCAATTATTGACGCGAATATTTTATAATCTGCATTTAGTAGAGATATTGCCCTATAATTCTTTATTTGTGTTAGGTCTGACTCTTCTTTTGGAATCAGAGTAATGTGGCTTCTGTCCATGTATCTGGTATCTTAGCTTCTAATAAGACCTCATTATACATCTCTAACATTGACAAGCTCAGTGTATCTTGTAGTTCTTTATAGATTTCTGCTGGTAAACCATCTAGGCCTGGCATTTTATTGTTTTTCTGTCTTTTAATCACTTCTACTAATTCTGCCATTGTTATTCTTTCATTCAACATATTTTTCACCATTTCCGGAACTTTTGGTGGATTAGTTTTTTCCAAAAACTATATTATTTTTTCCTCTGGTATTTTTTCATGGTCATATAGCTTCTTATAAAACTCCTGTCTTTTTTCTTCTCCATTTGATAGTGTAATATACCTTCCTCATCTTGCAGCTTACTTATCCATTTGTTCTCTTTCTCCTTTTTCAGTTTATATACTAACCATCTTCTAGATTTGTTAGCATTTTCAAAAAGTTTTTATTTTACTCTTTTTATTTGTTGTACCGGTTCTTCTTTTTTCCATTATATTTAACTTATGCTTAATCATCTCCATTTGGTTTTTTTAAGCATACCTTAAGTCTTTTGTGTTCTTCCAAAGTTTTGTTTCTTTTTCTTATTTTTCTTCACTGCATAGATTATGGCTAATCCTCTAATATATGCTTTTGCTGTGTCCCACACATTTTGTAATGAAGTCTCCTCTTTCTTGTTCTCTTTAAAAAAGAATCCCATTTCTCTTTCCATCATCTGTATAAATTCTTTATCTTTTATTACTAATTGGTTTAAAGTCCATCTTACTCTTATCTTTTGTCCTTTCCAGCTAATTTTGACTGGATTATGGTTGGCCTGTAGGTTTGTTTCTATTTATATCTCTTGCACATTTACATTCAGTTCTGAGTCATCCATATCATATCTATTCTGGACCAAGACTGGTGCATATTAGAATAAAATGTATACTGGTTTTTCCCTAGATTCATTTCTCTTCATGTATCTTGTATCAAACAATAGCACCATTCTGTGAGCCAGCAATTTACTTCTAGAACCCTCCATTCTCTTTATTTTTGTTTTTGTTTTGTTTTAAAATTTATGATCAAATACTCAGTTTTGTGAAAGGATGCCAAGGTTCTTAGTGCTCATTTCATGTTGACTTGCCTTTGTGAGAGTATTGCCGTATCATCCTCATATAAACGAATTTGAAATCTTTCTGCTAACACTTAACACACATTTCCTGCTGGTGAGCTTTCCAGTGGGTGACAGAAAGTTTAACTGGAAAGGTAGGTCTAAGTCAGTCATGTCTATAAGAAAGCCTTCCATGGGAAATTAAAATTAATTTTAAAATGAGCGTTATGAGGTAAAATTTATATATACACTCTACACAAAGGGTCCCCAACCCCCAGGCCAGAGACTAGTTTCGATCTGTGGCCTGTTAGGAACCAGGTCACACAGCTGGAGGTGAGCAGCAGGCAAGTGAGTGAAACCGAAACCATCACACACATACCCCATGAAAAAATTGTCTTCCGTGAAACCAGCCCGTTGCCAAAAAGATTGAGGATTGCTGCTCTACACAGTAGTTCTTCATTATGACCAGTGGTGGGATTCAAAAACTTTTACCACCAGTTCGGTGGGCATGGCTTGGTGGGTGCACTTTGCGCACGTGCACACACTTTGCGTGCATGCACGTGCCAAACCTGCACTTTGAGCAGGCGCAGAGGCATTCCAACTCACCTCCTGCAATCCTGCACTCTCCCGGTCGCTTCAGCAGCTGTCGCACAGCACTCTGCTGTGCCGCGCAAGGCAGCTGTGCTTTAAAAGCAGGGAATAAAGGTGAGTATGGGAGCCTAGGTGGGCAAATGAGCCCAACAGCAGAGCGGTGGAGAGAACTGGTTCACCACTACTGGCTCGGCAGAACCGAGCTGAACTGATAGAATACCACCACTGATTATGACCAACATTATAGTATCCAGATTAAGGGGCTAGCATAACTGTTTTTTAATCTTTAAAAAATGTTTAATTTATCTCACAGAAATAAATGGATTGCCCTTGTTCTCATGTGGCTTTTATAAATCCTTTCTTTTCCTATACTAATTAGCATTAAAGTCTTGCTACATGAGGAAGGGAGGCACCAAACAAAGACAAAATACAAATGCGGAATGTGAGCAATTAATTAGACAAATAAAATAAAATAAAATAAAATAGATTACATCTTTTTGTTCCAGAATTTGCTGTTGTAATCATTTGCCTCACATTATGAAATTTATTTATTTTATTTATTTGTCAAGCGATTATAAGATAACAGGTATAAGTATAAACATAGTTATGAATACATGAAATGGATACATATAAGAAAAATAAAAAGAAACAATAGGACAGGGACGGTAGGCATGTTGGTGCGCTTATGCACGCCCCCTTACTTACATTTTCCCTGGTGTATATATTATGGGTATGTACAATTCCAAACCAGAGTATCTTTCTATTCCACTGAACTGATCCAATCTCTGTATATTAGGGTTAGAGTCGAAATTACATGGCAATCAATTTGCCAGAAAAATAATTTGCTTGAATAGATTGATAAATATAAAATAGAAAACCTTAAAATGGGTAAAAGGAAGAGCCACTGGTTCATGATAGTTTGGAAAAGAAAGACAGTGTCTGGTCAATACCAATAAAAAAACATTCTGAGACCTTAGAAAGAGTGCAGAGAAGAGCAACTAACAAGATTAGGGTCTGTAGGATAAATGTACAAATAGGAAAAGCTATTCCATTGGTTACTTGTTCTTACTGTCAGGAAGTTTCTTTGTAGTTCCAGGTTGGATCTCTATAATGAACTTCCATCCATTGCTTCTTTTCCTAACCTTGGGAGCTTTGAAGAATAAGTTGACCCCCACTTCTCTATAGCAGCCCATCATGTACTGAAAACAGTTATCATGTCACTCCTAATTAGCAATAGCAATAGCACTCAGACTTATATACCACTTCATAGTGCTTTCTAAGCATTTTACAGAGTCAGCATACATACCCAACAATCTGGGTCCTCATTTTACTGACCTCGGAAGGATGGAAGGCTGAGTCAACCTTGAGCCAGTGAGGATCGAACGCTTGACATTGAATTAGCTTGCAATACTACATTCTAACCACTGTACCACTATGGCTCCTACCGTGTTTCCCCAAAAATAAGACACTGTCATATATTTTTTTTGGCTCCCAAAACACACTAGGTCTTATTTTCGGGGTAGGTCTTATATATTTATGGTGCCAAATAGTGGGTGTGAGTGTGTAGGGGGTGTTTCGGGTGCACGGTTGCTCCCTGAAAAGTCTTCCTGGAACTGGAGATTTACACTAGGTCTTATTTTCGGGGTAGGTCTTATATTAGGGCAGGTTTAGAAAATAGTGCTAGGTCTTACTTTCGGGGTAGGTCTTATTTTCGGGGAAACACGGTAATTCTTCTCCTCATTAGGCTATACATGCCCTCCCTTATCCATTCCTTGTACATTTATCCTACAGACCCTAATCTTGTTAGTTGCTCTTCTCTGCACTCTTTCTAAGGTCTCAGAATGTTTTCTTATTGGTATTGAGCAGAATTGGAGGCAGTATTCCATTATCTCTAGTGCAGTATAAAGCAGTCCTATCACTTTTTGTGTACTTCATGCTATCCCTCTTTTTATGCAGTTGCTATTACTGAGCCAGGTAATGCCTATTCTATATCTGTGCATTTTATTTTCCTGGCTAGGTGCACACCACTGAATTGCATCTTGTTACCTAGGCCTCAATGTTCAAGACTGCCCAGGTCCTTCTGAATCTTGAGTCTATCCTGCAAAGTGTTAGCAATCCCCCACAACTTGGTATCATCTCCAAATTTGATGAGCCAACCCTTTTATCTAGATCATTTATGAAGGTGGTGAAGAGCACTGGCCCAAGACAGAACATTTTTGGTCTGCGAATGTGCAGTCGTGCTTCCGACCCATAACCAAATTGGGTTGCGGCCAAAATCCTGGAACGGATTACGGTCACGACCCTATGCTCCACTGTACTATGGTAATTGAAGCAAGAGGATGAGATTGATTATAGTTTATGGTACATACATATTAGTCATGCAGAAAGAATGTGAAAAGTAGTAAACAAACAAAACAAGGTAACAGAGAGAAGAAAGTATTATCATTGGTCACACAGTCAGATGTTTAGACTGATTTGGCATTTTTATCCACTATCGAATCCTTACAAGGACTTGGGAGAGGCAGATGTTGTTGATAGATAGCATTAAAGATAATCCAAGGATGTAAAATATTCCAAGTAAACATACCTTTTGCAATTGACCAAAGGTGATTTTGTCTATGCCAATGGCATTCAAGGGCTCCTCCTGATATTTTAGGATTGTACTCAAGGAGCCTATTACTATTGATACTATCTTTGCTTTCTATCACCTTTGCTTTGCTTTCCCTTTGCTTTCTACTTCTATTTGCAGGTCCTTATATTTTGTGATTTTCTTCAGTTCTTTCTCTTTTATTCTGCTGCAATGTCCACTATGCAGACTTTTTTTATCTTTCTCACTGACAGTTGTTAATTCTGCATTGTTATGTTGGCAATTACTTCTCTGGTTGAATTCTAAAGTCCTGGCATACTTTAGCTTCTTCATTTTCTACTGCTTTGTCTATTTTGTGGTCCCACCATTCATGCTTGTAGGGAAATGTATTTCTTGAGGAAATTCCAATATAGTAGGAATGCTGGTAGGAGGGGAAACAGCAATATTGCTCTAGAAATATTGTATCTATCTCCCCCCATTCTTGGCTCAATTGCAATGTAGCTGTCACCTCACTCCTCTAAATCAGATTATTAAGATGATAAAAGCAAACAAGAATTCTGGCCACAATATTGTCCTGAAAAATAAGTATAAATTCTGGCCAGTTTATCCAATACACAGTCAAGGCTCTTTCCCCCCACCCCACCATCCTGCATCTTTTATTTTATTTAGAAAATTTATTGGCCACCTATCTTAACCACAGGGTAACTCCTTTTTAAAAAAAAAAATTTATTAGGCATTTTCCTTTATAATATATCATATTTTCAATTTTTACATCAACAATCCACTCTTTCCGACTCTTTCCTTCACCTTCCCTGCCTTCCCTTCTCCCCACTTCTTCCCTCTTTCTTTCTCCTCCTCCCCTCCACTTCCCTCTCCTTCCCTCTCTCCTTTCCCTCTCCTTCCCTCTCCTTCCTTCTCCTCTTTTTTCCTCTCCTCCTCTCCCTTTCTATTTTATTTTTAATATACATCCATATTATGTGTGAACAGTGTTGATTCCGAGCATCATTCATATTAATCCAATTTACCATAATATTAGTATTCTTTATCATGATCAAATATAATCCTCTTTATATTATTTAAACCTTACATAAAAAAGAAGATATCTAACATCTATTAACCCTTAATCTTTCTATCTATTATTTATTAATCCAATATTGATATTCTTTATCTCAATCAAACATAAAAAATATTTTTATATTATTTGAGCTTGCATTAAGAGAGAGAAAACGCCTAGGATCTAGAAGCCTTTAATCTTTCTAACTATTTTTTTTTAGTTCCATAAGAGAAAGAAAACAAAATTTCCCCTATCTAATTTATTTCTGCTTCTCCAACTTACAATCTAGCTTCCTTAATATTTAGGTAGCAATACTTTCTATCCCTCGTCTCTTGCCCTCAATAGTGCTTCAATTCTTATCTTTTTTTTATTCGTTTCCCACACTCATCTTTATCTTCATCTATATCTTCCTTATTTAATCTAAACATTTCTCCGATTACATTCTTGTATTGACATTTCTCCCACAAATCTGCCCATATTCCAGTCTCCTTATCCACAATATCTTCCTTTTTGCTCATTTGTTGATGTTATATGTGAAAATTTACCTTATACACCTAAGAATATAAAGAACCAGACAGGCTCCATATTTGTTCTTAATCTGACCTTCTAGAGATCAGAACATTTATGTAACTTGTTATTTTGCTAAAGTTCTGTAAGGTTGCAAAGTATTGTGTCCTTGGCTTGGTTTGAGATTCATAAGAGGTCGCCTTGACATTATAGGGTTATTAATGATCTATCGTGTAATCTTTTAAGTGAAAAACAGGAACTCTGATGATAATGATGAAGATGAGGAAAGTTGGGGGATTTCCATGGAAGAAGCATGGGAGGAGTTATGAAAAACACCCATATCTTTCTTATGAGAATCTCTGTAACTTCTGTGTGTGAAAAACAGGAAGTGTTATGTAATCTTTTAAATGTGATAATCCTATATAAGGATGTGATTACTGGAAGGGGGTGTCTGTTTTATTTTCTTCAATCTTTCTTCCTTTATCAGCTATTGTCAGTCTTATTTTTTGTCCCAATCCTTGATTTATCTGTTGATTTGTCAAATTCCTCTGTTTTTTCCACTCCTTTTGCTTGCCATTTATCTGATCTTCCTCTTCATTGGGTATTTGCTTCATTCACTCATTTTTCTGATCCATATTTGTTCCTTGTTCATATTCAATTTTCTGTTTTTTTTCATCTTGTCTTTCTATTATTTCCACCATCTCAAGGGCAGTTTGATCTTTCCTTATTGTTCTTTTTAAGATATTTTCCATTTTCTGATCCATGCCATCCATTCTTTAAAACTTTTGAAGATCAAATTCACCTCTTGAAAAAGTCCACTCATTTCTACAGCTATTCCTTCAACTCTAGTCATAGTGATGATAACCGTTCTACAATAAAAAATCTCTATCCAGATCCAAAGAAGTCCAGAGTAATAAGGGTATAGTTTGTCTTCCAATCATCAACAGATAGCACTCTCCTCTCAAATTTCCATGATGCCTTTTTTTTCCAGCAGTTATTACTTACAATCAAAATCTATTTATTTCAAAACAAAGTCAATTATTCAGTTAAGCCAGGTCCAGGTCATACATTTGGATTATCCAATAACCAGTTCCAGTCTTTAAAGCTAATCCAAAATCCAAAATTCAATGCTTTCAGAGGAAAACCTCTTATTTCTTCCTTACTCCAATTTTTTTCCAGGGCTGAATCATTAGTTCAAAGTGCCAGTTAGCCATGAAAATTACTCTTTTGAATGTCCTTTTTTTCCCAAGATCATTACGTTGGGGATAACTTTTAGGTAAAAATCAAGCTTAAGCTCACCCAGTCACACACTGTTCCTTTACTCATTCTTGCTCTGTCTTTGTTGCTTCGGTTGTCTCAGCTGGGTGATGGTCATGATGGCTGCCACTGCTCCATGCCTTCGGGTTTAGAGAGTTTTCTCCGGGTCAAGCAGAAGAGTTGCTGCTCTCCATGACCCCCAGAGCATCCCTCTTTCCTTCGTCTCCCCTCTAGGGAGGCTTTGACCCCATTAGGAGCCCTCTGACAGGAGTACTCAGTGCAGAATTGCAGAGCCGCGATTTCTGCTGCTGATACTGCTGCGACCAGAACCAGAAGCCCCCAGTTCAAGGCTCTTCATTGGGATGCCACACAATTGCCAATGATTGTCTTTTTTATTGGAGAAAGATATTGGAGGGTTTCACAAAGAATAATAGTTATCTGCCTGGCTCTGTTTCTGTCATTGTACAATGGCCAACCGATTTCCTGAAATCCCCTTATAATTCAGAAATAACTTAGCTTTTTAAAGTTTCTGCCTTTTTTTGTGGTTGTAGTGACTTTTGTTTCATTTCTATCTTGTATTATTTAATTTTGTTCTTGTGTTTTTGCAGCTCGGAATGCATACATAGATAAAATGTGTAATATATGATCATAGGACAATAAATTTTAGCACTGTTCCAACTTCATACTTTATAATGATTGATGGAATAAGGTTTTTTTCTTCAAGTTCTGTTGTAATGAGATTTGATTCTAGAAAAAGAACTGTATTTCTAGAAAGAAAACATTTTTCAAAATGGCTGCACACATGGATGCTGCGGCTAACTGCTCCTTCTTTCAGTGTATGGTGTGTATGATTCTGTGTGTGTTTTGGATCCTTTCCTTGATTGAATCCTGTGGGGCAAGGAGCATCTATAGTCGGCAAGCCTTGTTACAAATTGGACTGAAATGTGAAAAGGCTATTACGGACGATTTTATACATTCTCATAACAAACCGAAGGAGGCAGCTAGGCCCCTGGTGGAGCCATGGATCACTATCCCTGTAGGAAGGAGGAAGAAGCAGAGAAAGAAGAACAGGAAGAGTAAGAGAGGATGCCGTGCTGCAGTTTTCTTTAGGCTGAGTAAGTTTCCACACAAGCCTTCAATTCCAAGTATATTTCTTACCAATGCAAGATCTCTGACTAACAAAATGGATGAATTAAGGCTACAGATTGCAAAGACTAAATTCATCAAGAACTGCTGTGTTTTGCTAATCACAGAAACTTGGCTTCATTCACTCATTCCAGATGCAGCTGTTAAGCTGGAAGGCTACATAGCTCACTGGCAGGACAGGAGTAGAGATTCTGGCAAGATCAAAGGGGGAGGTTTAAGCCTTTATGTGAACAAAAGCTGGTGTATCAATACAAAGACTGTAGACAGCCACTGCTCCATGGGTCTGAAGTATATGACTCTTAAATGTAGACCCATATATCTTCCGCGGGAATTCAGTGTGGTTTTGATTACTGCAGTCTATGTCCCACCTGATGCCAATACTACTAATACTTTGGGATTCTTGTATAACATTGTTAGTAATTAGCAGAATAAGTATCTTGATGCTGTGCATATATAGCGGGGGACTTTAATCAAGCTGATTTAAAAGAAGTGCTCCCTAAATTCTATCAGCATGTTAAGTGTGCTACTAGAGGAGCAAACATATTGCACAAAGTATATACCAACATCAAACATGGCTATAAGGTTATACAATTACCACATTTGGGACAATCAGACCATATATCACTGCTTTTAGCACCAGCGTACATCCCTCTTAGGAGACAGGCTCTGCCTATAATAAAGACAGTGAAATCTTGGCCAGGAGATGCTTCCCAACAACTTCAGGATTGTTTTGAGAACACAAATTGGGACATCTTTTACCACCCTGACCTAGAGGAGCACCCTGCAACTGTTCTGTGCTATATCAAACACTGCACAGATACTATCACTGTGGATAAACATATTAGGATCTATCCCAATCAGAAACCCTGGATGACCAAGGAAGTCCAGCACCTCTTGCGTGACAGGACCAAGGACTTTAGGTCCGGTGATGGGGCAAGATACAGTGTTGCCAGAGCTAATCTGAAGAAAGGTATTCGGAAGGGCAAGTCTGATTATAAGAGGAAGATTGAGGATAATTTTTATAGCAATAACATGAGGCAGATGTGGCGAGGGATTAAAAGGGCCTTTGTGGCTCAGGCTGTTAATTGCCTGCACTTAAGTTCCAGCTGCCTACAACTGCTGTAGGCTCGAATCCCACCAGGCTCAAGGTTAACTCAGCCTTCCATCCTCTCGGGGTAGGTAAATTGAGGACCCAAGATTGTTGGGGGCAATTAGCTGACCTTGTAAAAATGCCGCTTAGTAATAAGCAGGCATATACAATGGAAGGAAGGCTATTGCTGAGCACACTGGGTTGTATCCCAAAAATTGTAAGCCGCCCTGAGTCTCCGGAGAAGGGCGGCATATAAATGTAATTAAAAAAACAAAAACAAATTACAAACCATCAACCGACCAATGTCATCCCTGCTGAGGGAGATGCTTCATTGGCAGAGGAACTGAATCATTTCTTTGCTCGCTTTGAAGTGGAGACATCAGAGACAGATAAAATACAACTACCAGCCAATTGTAGCCTCCACCTCATTGTGGAGGAACAGGAGGTGAGGAGCATTCTGAGGGCTGTGAACCCTAGAAAGGCTGCCAGTCCTGACGGTATCTCTGGTGGAGTGCTTAAAGACTGTGCTGATCAGTTGGCTGGAGTCTTTACCAGGATCTTCAATCGGTCTTTATCCCAGTCCACTATTCCATCTTGTTTGAAGGCTTCCACCATTGTTCCGCTGCCAAAGAAGTTCCCTATCAATAACCTCAATGATTACAGACCAGTGGCACTCACTGCTATCATCATGAAGTGCTTTGAGAAATTGATCTGCCGGCACATCATTTCTGGTCTTCCGCATACATTTGATAAACACCAGTTTGCATACAGAAAAAATAGGTCTACAGAGGACACTATAGCCATCACTCTTCACATTGCTCTGACTCATCTAGAACAGTGGGGGGCGGAGGCTATGTGAGGATGCTTTCTGTGGATTTTAGTTCTGTGTTTAACACAATTCTTCCGCATAGACTAGTGTCTAAACTTCTGGACCTTGGGCTTTCTAATTCAATCTGCCTTTGAACTATGGATTTCCTGTCTGGCCGCTCACAGAGGGTCAGATTAGGTAATCATACCTCTACAGCCCTTATTCTTAACACTGGTACACCACAGGGTTGCATGTTGAGTCCCTTACTCTATACTCTTTATGTGCATGACTGCATTCCCACTCATGCTAGTAATACTATTGCTAAATTTGCAGATGATACAACAGTGGTGGGACTTATCTCCGGGGGTGGGATGAGTCTGCCTACTGAGATGAGGTGGACCGGTTGCTTTCATGGTGTGGAGACAATAACTTGGTCCTCAACACCAATAAGACCAAGGAGCTTATAGTGGATTATAGAAGGAACAGATCATACATCCAGCCCTTGCTTATCAATGGAGACCGAGTGGAGCAAGTGGCCAGTTTTAAGTTTCTGGGTGTTACCCTAAAAGAGGACCTGACCTGGGGTGCCCACATTGCAGCCCTGATCAAAAGGGCCCAGCAGAGATTATACTACCTGAGACTTCTCAGAAAACAACAACTGAATGAAAAACTGCTGGTGACCTTCTACCGCTGCACCATAGAGAGCATTTTAACATACTGCACCTCTGTATGGTTTGCCAATTGCACAGTGGCAGATAGGAAAGCACTCCAGAGGGTTAACGTCATTGCCCAGGAGATCATTGGTTGCCCTCTCCCCTCTTTGGAAGAGCTTTATAGCTCCCGTTGCCTTAAGAAAGTTCAAAACATTCTCAAAGATCCATCTCATCCTGGGAACCCTTTTTTTTAAAACAAGTTTTATTCAGTTTTCCACATTTTAATGTCTCTTTTCAGTAAACAGTATGATTACAGGTTTGACACATACATACAAATATGACCATAACTACACATTCAATTTTTGTATTCAATTTCTTATCTTAACAATGCTTTTATGTATTTTCTATTTTATTATATTCCAAATGCTTATCTCATTATTTAATTCACATATATTAACTTCATAATTATTATATTTTAGTACTTTTGGCTGTCACATTTGTATATTCCTCTTAAATTCTGATGTATAACACTCCTTCTATAAATTGATTTTCTCCCTAAAATAGTTTAAGTGCACCACCTTTGAGTTACATATTCCCCCATTAAATGTTAGCATTTTATTACCTAACACATTAAAATTACTAATCCCATTTAAGATTATATAACACATATAAATCAGGTTCTGCATGGTTTCCCCTTTTTAATTTTAATTTCATAAAGTTCATCTGCAGTTTCAGAAAAAAAAGGACATATTAATCTACTCATTTAATAGGCCCTGATGTTAATTCCATTTCATCTCTCCTCCTATATCATTTCATTTATTTCAATATATTTAAGATATTTCAATATATTCAATAAACATATTTCATTATTTGTTACAATTATCTCTATGCGTAATAAAAAAGAACATTAAATTCCATTATCAAAAGAATAACAATTAATCAACCCTAATGCCAATTTCACTTTCAAATCTCCGATATTATTACATTTATTAATTATTCCATTCATACTTAAATCAAAAGAAATGAAAAAGAAAATCAGCATTCCAATCCTCAAAAAAAATTCAATATATTTAATAATCATGTTCCATATGTTCATTGTATTTATTTCTTAAACATAGAGGCGGAGAGCTTTACCAAGAAGTAGCAATTCTATTATCCATCTTCTATGTCCCCTTTTCACAACTAAAAATGTATCTATATTATTCCCCAACACCTTGCAGAACCCCCTCTCCCAAAGTTATTCAGCCATTGTCTCTGTGTAAATTTACTCCCATTTTTTCAAATTCCCCATATTCCTTTATTCCCAGATCTTGTTTCTTCTGCCTTCCATCCCCTAACATTTTCCCTTTTATTATTTCACTCCAATTTTTAACCCCTTCTCTCTTTTTAACTATCTTCCACCCTTCAGATTTCTGCTGATTCTTTTCCCCTTTTTTTATTTTCCAGATATTTCCCTCTTTACTCAATTTCTCAACCCTCTGATATTTTTCCCCAATTCTTTTCCTCTTTCCTTCTGGATTCTTTTGTTCTCGATGATAGCTAAAGATGGTCCCTTCTGGAGTTTGCTCCACCTCTTCTTCTGTACTTTGTCTTTGTTGTTCATGCTCTGCAACGGCCTCTTCAAGAAATTAAAGAACGGAGCCAAAAGTTTCACCTTTTTCCCAGTTCCAGTTTTAGTGCCTGAAAGGATATTTCCATTTTACTTATTTTTATTTAATCCAATTAATGTCTTTAAAGTTAATTCCCCAAAAAACCCGGCTTCTGTTTTCTTCCTCTCAACTTTTAATCCTCAGTTAGTCCAGTACCAAATCCATAATGAAATCAGCAATTAATCCAAAAGCAAAATCTTCATATATCTTTCTTTACTCCAATATTTCAAATTTCAGAAACTCTTATTTTGTTATGTCAATTTTCCTTGTGTTTTTAAGAGACAGAGTCTTTAAAGAAGAAAGTCAAGTTAAGTTTGACTCAGACGGCACACTTGGTTCTAGCAAATCCACAGCTCCTCTTTTCTTTTCCTTCCCAATTATTCTGAGCTTTTCAAGCCACACAGTCCACAAAAAAGATCCAATTGATATAAATTTCCTCCTTAGCAGTCTTTAGCAATCTATAATTCAGCTTAAATTAATGCTTATATGAAATCAAAATATACTCATCCAAGATAGCTGTATAATTCCTATTATAGCTTCTACCTCTCTCGGCTCAAAGCTCCGTCGCTGTCACAAAGAATTCACACCTTTTTTTAAACCTCTTTCAGTTCACAGCTAAGTTCTTTCTTAAGAATGCTTTGTAGTGTTAATCCAGAGGGTAATTTCCATTTAATTGTATCTTCCCGTTCCTCATGCTGTTTGCTTCTTTAACTCTCTCCTGCCCAATGCTTCTTCTAGTCTTATCCTCCCCTTCGGGGTGGCCATGTTGGACTACCGCTTCAGACATCTTCGGGAGGGAGCTGTGCCAGTCCAGGGAGGGGATTTGTGACTCCCCTCCACCTGGCTGATGATCTCCCCTTCCTCTGCCACCCCTACGAGGCAGCTTCTGCCCCCAATCTAAAAGATCGGGGCTCTACAATGCCGAAGCACGAACCAAGCCGCGCACGATCGCGGTCAGGGTCCGTCTTCGGGGAGGCTCAAAACCGGAAGTCCTGGGAACCCTTTTGTTGAACTATTACCCTCTGGCAGACAGTACAGAACAATAAAAACAAGGACAAATAGGCTGAGAAACAGCTTCTATCCCAGGGCAGTAGCTCTTTTGAATTCTGCTGTATAGTGCAGTGTTGGTGTGGTGTTGGGGGTTTCCGGCTCCATGTGTGAAGGGTGAAGGATGTGTGTTTGTGTTTATTTTCATGGTCATGATGTGCACTGAAGATGGTGTTTGATTTCGTTGTACAAGGTGCAATGACAATAAAGTAAACTAAAGAAACATTTTAATTAAGAAGAAAAGTCCCTTTGGTACTGAAGAATATTTTCCTTACAAAGATATTGAACATGTCTGTTACATCAAACTTGGTTCTAACTGTTCAAGATTGTGTTGTTATGTTATCAACTACCCTTCTCATATTAGAGAAGCATTTTCCTCATTTAGTTATCCAAATTATTTATAAGGATATCTCTACTTTCATAAGTGCTCTTTCCGTATGCTTTTTAAACTGCAAACTTTTTATTACTTATGCCTTCAAGTCAAACTTGACTCCCAGTAACTGCCTGAACTTATGTATGTAGTTTTCTTTGTAAGATATCAGAAGTAGTTTGCCATTGCCTTCTTTTTAGAGCTGAGAGAGAATGACTAGCCAGGTCATCCAGCTGAGCATTTTGCCTAAGGCAGGATAAGACAGTCTCCTCATTTCTAACCTAATGCCTTAATCATTACACCCATCAAACAGATCCTCATCTGTGGATGTATTTAATAATTATCCCAGTTAGTTTGTTGATGAGAATATTATGGGATGTTTTATTAAATGTGTTGTTGAAATGATTGGGTCCACAGCATTCCCACAATCATCTCTGGAAATGAGATTTATCAAAAACAAGGGTTATTTTGATAAATCTATTCTGATCTCTAAAAAAAAATCACTGCATTGTTAAGTTGCTTACAGTTTCCACTATGATCTATTTCATAATATCTTCAGATAATGTGAATATAAGAAGAAATCTGCTGTATCAGATTCATGATCATAGTCCAGCATTTATTTTTTACAAAGGACAAACAGATGCAGGAGATGAAGCTGCTAAGACCCCCATCAACATATAATATGATAATTTATTTAATATTGCCATTTGTTTTCTTCTGTGAATATTGATCTACCTCACATAGAAAAGAATAGAATCTGGAAAGGACCTTGGAGGTCTTCCAGTCCAGCCCCCTGCTCAAGCAGAAGAACCTACGCTATTTCAGATAAGTGACTGTCTAGAGCAGGGGTGGGCAAACTTTTTGACTTGAGGGCCACAATGGGTTCTTAAACTGGACCGGAGGGCCGGAGCAAAAGCATGGATGGAGTGTTTGTGTGAACTAATATAAATTCAAAGTTAGATTACTTCACGTAGCCTTCTGGGAGAGCAAGAGAACCCTCCGCTCTTTTGGCTCCGTGGGCTGGATAGAACAGCTGAACAGGCCGGATCTGGCCCCCGGGCCGTAGTTTGCCCACGGCTGGTCTAGAGTCTTCTTAAAAACCTCGGGTGATGGAGCACCCATGATTTCTGAAGGTAAGCTGTTCCACTGGTTAATTGTCCTCACTGTTAGGAAGTTTCTTCTTAATTCTAGTTTGCTTCTCTCTTTGATTAGTTTCGAACCATTCTTTCTTGTCCTGCCCTCTGGTGCTTTTTAGAATAATTTCAAACCCTCCCCACTTTGTGTCAGCCCCTCAAGTACTGGAATACTGCTATCATGTCACCCCAATTCTTCTTTTCTTTAGACTAGCCAAAACCAAATCCTGCAGCCGTTCTTCATATGTTTTAGTCTCCAGGCCTTTGATCATATTAGTTGCTCTTCTCTGAACTTTTTCTAAAGTCTCAACATCTTTTTTGTACTATAGTGACCAAAATTGGTTGCAATATTCCAGGTGTGGTCATGATTATATATACAATATGCTTAAAATTAAAAAATGCTAAGGATGTTGTTTGACACTGAATAGTCCCATCCCTTTTTTTTTACAATTTCATCTCAAAAAAACAGTTGTACTTTTGTATTATTATATTTGGATATGTTGATAGGGCTTATGTCAATTTGGTATATAATTTTGACCAACATTTCATTTTTACCCAATTGATAGATAATTTTATAAGAACTGTATTACTTCTCCGACTATAACTAGGTATGCTACAAAGCCCATTTGAATATTTTTACTTTTTCTTAAAAGTATTCTTCAAGGTATAAAAGTAATAATTTTTCTTTAAAGTTTTACGTGTCGCCGAACGGTGTCTGGATGGCACAATTACAGTACGCTAGTCTCCTGAAAAAAAAGTGCCATCTAATTTGCAAGAATGTTTAATGCTGCTTAGATATCACAATGGGAAGAGTATCTCAGCTTTAAGCTTTAAGCAGCTTATATGTATTATTTTTGGTGCCATTTCATTTTATTATGCATAAGAATATTTGCTTATATGCATATTTATATTCTGCATAGCAACCCTAAAAGAACATATATATACACATGTGTGAATGTTATATGTATGCCTGAAAAAATTAGGCAAGTGATTACCATGAAGATTAACTAATCCTTTCCTTTAAGAGTGGGAAAATGTACATTGGTTGGAAATGTTAGGGAAGAACCACAATTTTACAGTAACAATGACCCCTTAAATTTGAATTATTACTATTATTATCATTCAGGTGGATAATTGATTATTAGTTCAATAATTATGTGTAGTACATTTGGGAGATGCTTATAACACGCTGGTATTTATGACAAGAGATATGTCTGGCCATTTCAGAATATAACACCACCACTCCATTTTAATAAAAAAGGTGTCTTAATGGGGTAATTAATATTATCTTACTATATGAGAATTTGGACATAAAATCTGATTGGTATTGCAGCAATTATTTTCATACTATTGTACAAAAAGAGAAAAACAATATTTTCCTCATATACACACCAACTCTGAACAACTATGTCCCTCTTTCTATTTTCTATGGAGGAAAAGACTTTCCTGCAATTCTCTGTCTGAGCCTCAGAGTGCTGCTGTTGCCCAGGCTGATAGCCTGGGAGAGCATAGAGATTGAAAGGAGGCCTCCTAACTTGAAGAGCTCCCATTACTTCTGTGTAAGATAGAAGAAGATGAAAAGCAAAAGACCACACTGCTGCAAAGGGTGGTCTTTATAAATGTAGGGAAAAGGCAATTATTATTTCTACTGATATTTCTTTCAAACCCAAGAGAATTTGGTCAAATCATCAGAAGCTGGGAAAAAGAAACGGCCTGATGGAGAGAAGGCACAGAAGGAATCACAGGGCGCTCTCAAGGCAAGTACTGCTTCTCCTGATTTTGTCATCCATCCACCACACTATTGCAGAACAAATTTATTATTCCATACCTGAGGAGATGCCGAAGGGTTCCATAGTAGGAAATCTTGCCAAGGAATTGGGATTAAAAGAAAAAGAATTAAAATCTCATAAACTACATTCTGTATCTTTGGATAAAATGCAGTTTTTGATGATCAATGCAGACAATGGAAATCTTTATGTAAATGACAGGATAGATAGAGAAGGAATCTGTGGGAAAAGCCTTCCGTGTCTTGTTAACTTAGAAGCTGTGATGGAAAACCCTCGAAATATTTTCCATATATCAGTGACAATCCAGGATATTAATGATAATGCACCCAAATTCCTCAAACACAATATCCATTTGGAGACAAGTGAATTAACTTTGCCAGGTACAAGGTTTCTCATTGGAAAAGCAGAAGATCCAGATGTTGGCCTCAATTCTGTCCAGAATTACATACTGAGTCCAAACCAATACTTCTCCCTGGAAGTTAGAGAGAGAAAAGATGGACTTAAATATGCAGAACTGGTGCTGCAGAAACCCCTCGATCGGGAAAGTGAACAGAGCTTTCACTTGATCCTTACCGCCCTGGATGGGGGTGAACCAAGGAAAACTGGGACTGCCCATATATGGATTAATGTCACTGATGCCAATGACAACCCACCCATTTTCACTCAAGATACATATACAGTTAATTTGAAAGAAAGTGTTCCAGTTGGATCCCTTGTGCTTCAGGTGGAAGCCTCTGATAAAGATGAAGGGACAAATGCCCAAATCACATATCATTTCACCAATTTATCACCTAGTGCTGAACAAAAATTCAAATTGGATTCAATCAAAGGGACAATTTATCTCGCAGAGTTGCTGGACTTTGAAGAAACAGAAGAGTATACAATATCATTTGCAGCAAAGGATGGAGGTGGATTGGTGACACATTGCAATATTGAAATAAAAATTTCAGATGACAATGACAATATCCCAGAAATACAGTTAGCTTCTATGTTTAACCCAATTCCTGAAGACTCTGATTCTGGAAACTTAATTGCTCTTATAAATGTTAAAGACAGAGACATTGGTGATAATGGAAAAGTTATTTGCTACTTGCAAAGTGATTTGCCATTCAAGATTGTTCCATCTTCTAAAAATTACTACAAGCTCATGACAGATAAACCTCTAGACAGGGAGAAAGAATCTCAGTATAATATTACAATCACAGCCATTGACAAAGGAACTCCTCCATTGAGCACAAACAAAACTATCGTGCTGCAGATCTCTGATATCAATGACAATGCTCCTGCTTTTGAGAAAGCTTCCTATAGCATCTATGTGCCAGAGAACAATCCTTCTGGTGCCTCCATCTTCCAGATTCAAGCCTTTGATGCAGATCTAGATCAAAACTCACACATCACATATTCAATCCTCACCAGCAACATTGAAGAACTTCCCATCTCCTCCTATATCTCCATTCATTCTGAGACGGGCATCATCTATGCCCAGCGATCCTTTGACTATGAACAGTTCAGGGAATTCCAGCTGCAGGTGAAGGCCCAAGATGGCGGTAGTCCCCCTCTCAGCAGCAACGTCACAGTCAGGGTGTTTATCCTGGATCGGAATGACAACAGCCCCCAGATCCTGTCCCCTTCACCAGACTCCAAGGACTCTGCCCTCTTTGAGATGGTTCCTCGTTCAGCTGAGGCAGATTATCTGGTAACAAAAGTGGTGGCTGCGGATGCTGATTCCGGACACAACGCCTGGCTCTCCTACCAGCTGATTCAAGCCACAGAACCTGCCCTCTTCATTATTGGCTTCCATACGGGTGAGATCAGGACAGCAAGAACTTTTATGGAGAGAGATGCTGTGAAACAGAGACTGGTCCTTCTGGTGAAGGATAATGGACAACCGACTCTCTCGGCCTCTGTCACTCTGAACCTGGTGTTTGCTGAGAACTTCCAGGAGGCTCTTCCAGAGATGAAAAACCAGATGAACAGCTCAGAGGATCAGTCGGACTTGCAGTTCTATTTGGTGGTGGCCTTAGCGGTGATGTCATTTTTATTCCTCTTGTCAGTGATTCTGGCCATTGCCATCAAACTCCGGCATTCAGGGAGACCCAGATTCCTACAGTGTTTTGCTCCTGTTTCCCATTCTACGACTGGGGTTATATTTCCACCCAATTTTGAAGATGGGACTCTGCCTTATTCCTATCAGCTTTGTCTCTCCTCAGAATCCAAGAAGAATGAATTTACTGTTCTGACACCCAATGTTCAAGTTGCAGGCAACATTCTTAGTGGTGAAAAATCCAGTGCACTTTTCACAGGAACTGTAGAAAAGAATTTAATTTCCAAAATAATAGATAAGGTATGACTTCTTCAAGAATTATTTACAATCTGTTTTCATAACTATAATTGAAATACCTTCAAAACAATTCCCTTTTTTGCATTGCTTTTTCTTGAGTAGTACAAGAAATATAGAAAATATAGTTTATGTAAGTAATATTTTACCCTACAATTCATTGATTTAAATACTAGAGCAAATAGAGTTGTGGCTGGGTACCTTTTAAGTACTGAACCTCTTTGTTACTCAGCGTTCTTTCTAAAATAAAATAAAACACTAAAATAGTGTTTGACATTTGCAAAATCAAATGATTTTGATATTCATATTAATTGTGATAGGTAGCTATCCTGGGAATTTAACTGGTACATTCCTAAAAGCAAACAGTTTGCCTTTAGGGACAGCTGCAGAGAAATGGGGTACAGCAGCAGATTTTTGAAGAAGGACTTTGTCTGAGGTGTAGAAGTATCTACACCTATGATGATTCACTTGAGGGGTGTGTGTGTGTGTGTGTGTGTGTGTGTAGGTATGTTTATTCTTGTGAACATGCAGTTCCTCTGGGAGAACATTAACATGAGTTAATGTTTGTACACCTTATCCTTTGATATGTGGATTAAGTCTGGGTAACTTATTTCAGGGTTTGAGGAAGTTTTCTAGTTTGATTAACGGTGACACTGATTCTCAAACCATTGTGGATTCTGATAATATTTTAAGGGAAGATGGAAACAGTATAAAGAATAATATATATTTGGAAATCCTACCTGGATTATTTGATTCTCATGTCAAAAGTAATAATTATCATGTTATTTTGAAACCTTGTTCAACACGCCTTAATTATTTTTTTCTGTCTGTGCACAAATTAAATCCTAGATTGTTAATTCTTTGCTAATTATTTCAGGAAGCTTCATATAATGCATTTGGTTGAAATATGCATATATTTTCATCAAATCTTTGCTAATTTTAACTTACTGACCTAATTCATAAATACTCGAAAAATGTAATATTTAACTTTTATGTATTTAATATATGTGTATAGACCATGAAGAACTTGAAGGTGGGTTAGTCTTTGTATCTAAGTTGTCTAGAAAGTTTGATTTCGTAATACATTAGCATTGACATTTTTGTTTAGTGTTATCATGTCTGTTTCAATTGACTCCCCACTTCTGTATAATGGGGACATCTGAAACATGATATGAAAGTTCTTTATGAACTTTGGTTCCCCAAGTGTTTGAAACCTACACACATTGTGCATTCCCCTCCACCCCTTTGGATCAGAGGTGTTGTCTAACTGCTTTTGTCTAGTTGAATTGTTTTGCTATATGCTTTTGAGAATTCAGTTATTCATTATCCCCTATAACGTAATTTTGGGTGGTAAATGTCAGAAACAAACTTCCTTTATCCTGAAAAGAAGATAGTGTTTTATTTACTGGTTACTTTCTCTGGAACTATCATTAAAAGTAGCCATATAAAAGCAATTGAGATGGCCCCAGGGAGATCTGAGGCTTTGAGAATAGAGTTTGTTTATTTCTTTGATTTTTAAACTGCTAAAGAGCAAAATCTTGGAAGTGTAGTATGGCTTTATGCCAGGTAGGAAATGTGCAGTTGATATTGTTGCACTTCAGCATTTAAAAATATATGACGGGAAATAAGAGTAAATGGAGTGTTTATTGGGTAGTTCAATACAGGTAGTCCTTGACTTGCAACAGTCATTTAGTGACTGTTCAAAATTACAGCACTGAAAAAAGTGGCTTATGACCTTTTTTCACACTTATGACTGTTACAGCATCCTCATTGTCATATGAACAAAATTCAGATGCTTGGTAACTGACTCATATTTATTATGATTGCACTGTCCTGGGATCATATGATCACCTTTTGCAAATTTCTGACGAGACAATGGGGAAGCCAGATTCACTTAACAACCATGTTATTAACTTAACTACAGTGAATCATTTAACAACTGTGGCAAGAACAATTGTAAAATGAGGCAAAACTCATTTAACCCAAATAAGTTGCAGTAAATGATAGATAGATTACATGATGCAGTTAGGAATATAAATTGTTGGACAATTATTAAGTCTGAGTTATATGACAGGTGCCTGTAACTTGTTTGTCCTAGAGCAATTTAGTCTCTTCATTTTCTATGACTTCCTCTGTTTTACGGTCCCACCAGTTCTTGCTTCAAGCAAATTTCGTACAGAACTTCCAGAGCACTATTGTTGCTACTTTGTCACACTGTTGCTTATAGTCAGTCTGGGTGATCTTCTTGCAACAGCTAACTGAATCGTCTACTGCAGGGGTGTCAAAATCATGTTGTCAAGGTGTCACATGATGTATCATGACTTTTTTCCTCTTCATTAAAACAGATATGGGCATAGCCAGTGCGTGACGCATCTAGCCCACAGGCCACAAGTTTGATGCCCAGTCTAATATTTCTTCAGTTTCTTTGCACAGACAGCATTTGCTATCTGTTGCTGTCTTCTCAATTCTGGCTTTGTATGCATTTGTTCTTAAGGCTTGGTCTTGTGCAGCCAGAAATAGCCCTCTGTCTTTTTCTTTAGCTTTCTTGCTCCTAGACCATTGCCAAGTTCTGCTTTTATCTATTTTCCCTGCTTTTTAAAAAATATACTGGCCATATGATGCTTTGTGTTCCCATGCCTCCTTTCTCTTCTTCATTTGATCTTTCTTGTAGACAAGTTTGGTCTCTCCAGTACTCAGTCTGCCTTTCTGGTATTATTAGCTTCAATGCATCTTCTTCATTAGAAGAAAACAAGAATTAGGGGTTACATGATAGCAGTATTGCAGTACTTGAGGGGCTGCCACAAAGAAGAGGGGGTCAAATTATTCTCCAAAGCACCAGAGGGCAGGACAAGAAACAGTGGTTGGAAACTTATCAAAGAGAGAAGCAAACTGGAATTTAGGAGAAATTTCCTAACAGTGAGGACAATTAACCAGTGGAACAGCTTGCCTTCAGAAATCCTGGGCACTCCATCACTGGAGGCTTTTAAGAAGAGACTAGACAGTCACTTATCCAAAATAGTGTTGTTCTCCTGCTTAAGCAAGGGGTTGGACTAGAAGACCTCCAATGTCCCTTCCAGCTCTATTCTATTCCTTTCCATTCCATTGTGACCAGAGGCAAGCTCATTTGACCAATAACTAGCCAAGACTCAGTGAAAGCTTTTTGTTTTGTTTATTGCTATAAGCTGAAGAGAAACTCTCAAAACTTGGTTCTCTTCAAAGTTCATCATCACAAATCAACATCTTTATACATTCTCTACACCTGCCATCCATCCCTCCTCATTCCCCATTGGCTAAGGTACTATGATAGCTACTACTAGGTACTTCTTCATTCACATTCTACATCAAAGAGTTAGGTTAAAAAAGTATTTTATATTAGCTTTGTTATACTACCTTTATTCCTTTATAAATAATTCAAGGTGGCCAAAATACATAATACTCCTTTTTCCTATTTTACCCTGAAAGGTAGGCTTGGCTGAGAGTGACTGTTTTTAAGCAACAATGTGTTCAGTCTTGAATTTCTCATATTTCTTGTATTTTCAATTGTACATTTTTAGATGTGAAAGGTTATGTTCATTTAAATTGAATATTTTATAATTGGTTATTAACTTTTGTTCCGGTGAACAGGATCTAATGTCATATTTCTGCAATTGTAATATCTAGAATTAAATGTTTTCTAACACAGTGCCTGTAGCATTATGGACATTTGCATTTTGTAATACACATTATACTGCTGTATCTATTGTCTATAATTTTGCTAACATATATCTAACCATTTTTCTAAGAGATACATAGAGCAGTATTTTCAGGTGATGTTATTAAATTTACAATAATGCAATGCAAGGGTATAATTTATTTACCAAATACACCTTTTCTTGATTGTAATATTAATACCAGATCCTAACAATATCATTTATTCCATATAAGTAAACAATATTAAAATAAATCTTTTCTCCAATTTTGTGAATACTGATCTGGCATTTCCTGTATGGCATGTTTTCAATGTTACATCAGAAGAGCTCCCTAAAACCTAATTTCCATGATATTGAGAGCAAGAAGATTTTGCTGTAATTAGAAAGGCCTTGAAAAGTAAAGCAAAGTGTATTGCTTCTTCCCTTTTCACTGCTAAGCAGCACTGAAGTCACTTTATACATTTTTTCAAGAGCAGGGATATTTAGATTCTTACTTTTATTAGATGCCAAATGTTTTCTGAAATATATTTTCCCATTGAAGAATCTTACTGAATGAGTTCAAGTATTTAAAGCACTTCATTTATTTTAGTATTATTACTTTATTTTCACTTGGACCTTTTAAAGTCCAAAAGAAATACTTTAAGAACTATTTTTGTCTTGAAAAGTGCTTTTGTTTACATTATATATAAGGTATATTCCTGAGTAGGAGAGAAATCTAATGAATTCCAAATTATTGCATTTTGACTTTATATTTTGGTGTCAAAGATATTAACAGAATAATAGAATTGGAAGGGACCTTGGAAGTCTTCTAGTCCAACTCCTTGCTCAAGTAGGAGTGTTAAATAATATTAATTGAATTTGGCCTGGATCTTTAAACCTATATCTATTTCACAGAGTCATTCAATAAACTGCAATGCCAAGTTGTGTCAGATTAAAACAGATTTATTTGATAGAACAGAACAATCGATAAATATATTATTCTTAAATATATACAGTCTTTTCTTCTTTCATTCCTTTTAAACAGTCCTTCAAGGAACTAGAAGTCACTATGAGAGATTCACAGTTCTTCCTCTCATAACCTCTTCTTAGATATAGCTAACCTCTTTAGAAAGTCCCATTCTCTTTAGGTTATAGATCTTCTCTCAGATCCCTTTGCTATATCTTCTCATACCCAGACCTCAGTCTGTCAGATCCTAATATCTCCTCAGAGTCTTGGATCTTCTCAGTATCTCCAATCTCTCTCAGACATAATGAGTCTCCACAGAATCTCCTCAGAGAAAATGACAGTTGACAGCCCTTTTATACTCAGGGGCGTGTCCTACAGTATCACAGTGGGGTGCTCAATGCCACCCTGTCATTGGTAGGTTTGATTACCCCATCAAAATCTACTAATTTGTAAACTGCATAGTAACTCCAGAAAGTTCTACTTTCTGACAGAGACCCTATACCAGACAAGTGGCTGTCTGGTCTCTTCTTCAAAGCTTCCAGTAATGGAGTACCCACAACTTCTGAAGGCAAGATGTTAATTGTTCTCACTATTAGGAAATTTCTCCTTAGTTCTAGGTTCCTTCTCTCCTTGATTAGTTTCCATTCATTGTTTCTTGTCTTCCCTTCTGGTGCTTTTCTTTGTGGCAGCCCCTCTGATATTGGAACACTGCTATCATGTCTCTCCTAGTCCTACTTTTCACTAAACTAGGCATATCCAATTCCTACAACCTATTCTTCATTCAGCATAATCTCTTGGTTGCTCTTTTCTGCACTCTTTCCAGAGTGACATCTTTTATATATCGTTATGGATACAGCATTCCTTATTAAAGCGGTACTAGTACTTTACGTGAGCTTGAGTCTATTTCTCTGTTAATGCAACCTAGTATTTCATTGGTTTTGGCTGCTGCCTCACATTTAAACGATTGAAGACCAGTAGTCATTTATAGAAGACTAGGACTCCAAGATCCCTCTCACAGTTACTGCTATTGAGCCAGGTTTCATCTAATCTGTACCTGTACATTTGGTTTTTCTTGCCTGTGTAAATCCTTACTTTTCTCTATGTTGAATTTCATTTTAGATAGATAGGTGTCCAAGTCTGTCAAGATCCATCTGGATTTTGAGCCTATCTTCTTGGGTGTTGGTTATTCCTGATTGTTTACTGTTGTCTGCAAATTTGATGAATATTACTAAACTGAGTGATTCAAATAACAATATATAGATCAATTTCATCTCCTTTACAAATAATTTTACTTACAAATAACTAAATTATTTTTCTTCTTGAGCAATAGTAAGATCCAATTATTGCACTAGGCCAATAGAAATCCTCTTTGTCTTCAATAGAAATATATACAAGGATCATAATTTAATGATACTTAATTATCCAAGTCATATTTTTCTCTATAATTTCATGTAAATGTCTTCTCGGGCAAATAGGAAAATATTAAGGGATAAATATCCAAAAACATTTGAAAACAAATCTCCAATTCATCAGATCACTGTAATGATTTCTTCTTGTGTGTCATCATTCTTTTACAATGCAGTTCTCTCATGTTTTAGTTACTATTTTAGTCTTCTCACATTTCACTAGGGGAAATTTGCCAATTGCTGTGAAGTAGGGCAGTTTAATTTTTATTTCAAAAGTGCCATTACAGGAAAATAATTGTGTTCTGATCTATTTAGAAATGTAGACTCTTTGGGGAAGTACAGATGAACACATTTCAATAACACTGAATTTTGAAATAGTTTTTCCTAGTACTAGCTCTGAATTACCACATATACATACATTCTAGAAATTTAAAAGATGAGTGAATGTATTTAACAGTAACAAATAGTTTAATAGAAAAATACCTTCTAGATCAGTGCTATCAAACTCATATCGAAGAATGGAGGTCATTGAACTGTACGTAATGCTCCCTGTGGGCCACATATTGGCTGTACTCTACACATTTATACACACACACCAGAGATGGTATTCAGCAGGTTCTGACCAGTTCTGGAGAACTGGTAGCAGAAATGTTGAGTAGTTCGGAAAACCGGCAAATCTCACCTCTGACTGGAGATTTTACAGTCTCCTTCCCCTGCCATGCCCACCAAGCCACGCCCACAGAACTGATAGTAAAAAAATTTGAATCCCACCACTGACACACACACACACAAACACATTAACATCAGATAAGAACTAGATATGATTAACACATAAAAAGAAACATTGCATATTTGATTATTTCTTTACAATATTTATATGTATACATATGTCTGTCTGTGTCTATGTATAACCTACCACTCCACTAAGCTTCATCCAGGCCTAGGACCAAATTATCATGCCATCACCTCCCCACTTTCCCCCTCCTTCTCATTATCACCTCCTTGCAATTTTCCCTCCAATTTCTGATGAGTTCAAGGCTGGCTGGCTACATGCTGTTCAAAGAAAGGCACGAGTGGAGCTTCATGCTCCTGTGGACTCCTGATCAGCCTACCCTGGTGCAATGTCAAGCAATTTTGGCTGCTGCAGTGGAGTTTAGGTAGTAGCAAGCTGGTGCAGGCCTTGTCAGTAGCAAACCTAGAGTTTTGATAATGAATGACTAAGTTTATTATTTGGTTTAAAAATGTAGCATTAGCTATGTTTTGTTATATTTTTATTTTATTTTCTTACGCATTACCCAATTGTATTTTAGAACATAGAATAATAGTATTGGAAGGGACCTTGGAAGTCTTCTAATCCAACTGCCTGCTTGAGCAGGAGACACCAGTGGTGGGATTCAGATTTTTTTACTACCGATTCTGTGTGTGTGGCTTGGTGGGTATGGCAGGGGAAGGACACTGTAAAATCTCCAGTCAGAGGTGGTATTTGCCGGTTCTCCGAACTACTCAAAATTACCCCTACCGGTTCTCCAGAACTGGTCAGAACCTGCTGAATACCACCTCTGGGAGACACTATACCATTTCAGACAAATGGTTGTCCATTCTCTTTTTGGAAATCTCCAGTGATGGACCATCCACAACTTCTGAAGGCAAGCTATTCCATTGGTTGATTACTCTTACTGTTAGGGAATTTCTCCTTAGTTCTAGGTTGCTTCTCCCCTTAATTAGTTTCCATCCATTGTTTAATCTGGTTGTCCTGCACTCAGGAGTCCTGGAGGGGGGGCACATATTTGACATCTCTGTTCTAGGGGGCTTGAAAAAAAGCTCTTATTCTTGCCCTGAGATTCCTACATATATGGATACATGTTCAGAAAAAAAATATGTATTTTTTCCATCAGGTAATCCAGGTCCTTCAGTATCTTCTCCACTTCAGCTTTTCATTCTCAAGGAGAAAAACAGATACTAATGAAGAGGTAACTTTGTGCATCATTGAGCCAAATGGAAATTGATGAATGTGTTGGCCCAGCCCAACCTAGAATTAACGAAAGCTTTCCTGACAGTGAGAACAAGTAATCAATAGAACAGCTTGCCTCCAGAAATTGTGGGTGCTTAATCAATGGGGTTTTTAAGAGATCAGATCAAAATTTTCTGGAATGGTATAGGGTCTCCTGCATGAGCAGTAGAAGAGCTCCAAGGTTCCCTCCAACTCTGTTCTTCTTTGTAAATCTATGCTAATGATGAAATGCCACACTACCTTTCCTTGTTCCAGTAATGGAACCACTTGTAAAATTCTTCGGCAGAGTTTCAAATCCACATGCAGCCTGTTAGATTAACACTTTCTATAATTGAAGTGTTTATGGTCAGCCTAACTTCTTTTAGTAGGTGTTACCTAACTGCTGATCTTAGCTACATCAAACAAATGCATAGATAGTGATTAAAATAAAGTAGTTCTAACTAAACAAGTTCATGATTTGTAAAAATTCTGAATAGTTTGTTAACAGGTTAATAGCCCTAGACTCTCAAGTATGAAGATTAACATTCATCGATCATGGATCCCATATATACAAATATGGCCAAATCTCTACGGTATTTGTTTATCTACTTTAAGATGTTAAAAGACCATCTTCCTGCAAAGCATGTTTTTCAAACAAATAATGAAATACAAGTATTTTGTTTTTTCAACCCAGCAAATTCTCCATCTTATACTGCATCTTTTACATTTTCTTGCCAAGTCATTCTGAATAGTAGAATTCAATTTTCTATAGATTGCTTGCATTCTGACTTAATAATAGTTTTTCCTCCCCTAACTAAGAATAAGGGTATACCTATGACTAGCTTTGTAGATTGTTTACTAATAGAATATTATGCCAATAGTTTTAAAATAGTGCCAACTATTAGAGATGTGCAAAATGTATCAACCTTAAAGTGTCCTGCCTTAAAATGGATATTTTTACTGTCCCATGCACAATGCAAACATATGTTTGAGAGTTTTGTTTTGGGCAAAATGGAATGGAATCCGATTGTCTGGTTCCTAAAGAGAAACAAAATCAATGTTCCAGTGATGCACTGCTGTCTTATGGCTTATAGCTGGATTGTTTTTGTTTTTTTTTCATTCCCCCCCCTCCCCATTTAACCACTATAGTACCAGAAACAGTCATATTTCTTCTACTTTGGTTTAGACTGGATAAAATAATGTGAGAATGTAATATTGTATTGAAAGGAAAGGAGTAGTTGAGCACATAGCCAGACAAAAAGCTTGACCTAGTTACATGCTTGCCTGCCAATCATCCAGCCAAACTAATGCTGCTTTTTAAAATAGCAAATGTTCAGTTAATATGGATGAAAAAATGTGTTGCTTATGGTGTGGGGTTTATTTATTCTTTTCTTCTGCAGGCAGGTAGTACAAAACTGTCAGTGTTTCTGCTACTATAGTACTTCATACCATTTACATACATTGCTAATGTTGGTGCTATTAATGTCTGTATTAAGATTGGTGGGGGAGTGCACTCTGGACATATTTCTGCATATGAAAACAGGATCTACATTAATTTTGGCTGGTTTGCTGAGCATTAAGGTTGCACATACATTATGTGGTTTTAGCTTACTGCAGTATTGTTATATGTATTCATGAATTTAAGAAGCATCAAAGCAACATTGGTTTTTTGTTTCATTTTGATAGCTAGCAGTCACCTCTTAAGCAAAAAACATCACAAAGACTAGGAAGTTCTTTTGCTTGGGCTTGTGTCTGAATAGGCTATATTAAAAAAAAGGCATGTCATATTTGTTGCTTGATCTTGCTAGCTGGGGTTTTGGTACTTACAGAAAAAATTCTAAGCAGATTATTCTTTTTTAAAAAAAAAACCTCAAAGTTTAAGCATATTTAGGAAAATGCTATCCTGTTTTCCCAAAAATACAGCCTACCCTGAAAGTAAGTCCTAGCTTGAAAAACCATGTAAAACATGTGCCCAATATAAGCCCTACCCCACAAAATAAGCCCTAATTATGATCCCGCCCACTCCAGAGTAGATGGGTAAAAATTAAGCTAGGATGGGGATGGGGGGGTGCAGCTGCCCTACTATTTACCTTTGGACAGTTGTAGCCAGGCCTCACACACCCTGACACCTGCCTTGCCAGCCCATTTCTTCTGCAGCTGGCAAGGCTTTCCTGAAGGCCTCTGTAGCTGATAATAAAAACCTCCGGATCGATCCAGAGCTCTGTTATCAGCTGCAGAGGCCTTTAGGAAAGCCTTGCTGGCCACAGAAGAAGTTCCTGAAGGCCTCTGACAGCAAAAAGGAGGCTGGGGGTGACACACGCAAGTGAGGTTAGTCAGTGACATCCCCCAAAAATAGACCTGGTGCCTTTTTTTTGGGTGGCACAAAATATAAGACAGGGTCTTATTTTCATAGAAACATGGTAATGGAAAGGAGTACTATAGTAAACAAATTAATTGCTCCCTCTGTCCTGTAGTCAAAGAGGAGGAAGTTCTGAAGATTAATTCTAATATAAACTACGTTTTCAATGGGGGAAGAACGGAGCATTTTTATTTTTGAAGGTATGTTTTAAAAATCATCCCTTTGCCATATTTTCTACAATGTGGGTATTAGGTAGTAGGATCGGGGGGGGGGCTGCTATGGGTTCTCCCAGGTTTGGGAGAACCCATAGCTAATGTTATGGCTGGTTTGGAGAACCACCAAATCCCACCCTTGGCTGGCCTACCCACCCACCCACCCCTCCCCCCCCTGCCTTGCCCCTCCCAGGAATCTCCACACAGCCCTTTTTGGATGTGAGGTAAGTGCAGGGCCTGTGCAGAGGCTTGGGGAGGGGGGAAACGGGCCTCCTGGAGGCTCCAAAAGGCTGGAAACAGGCCTGTTTCCAGCCTCCAGAGAGCCTCTGGAGCCCAGGGGAGGCCATTTTCGCCCTCCCAGAGGCTCGAGGAAAGCCTCCAGAGCCCGGGGAGGGCACAAAATGCCCCCCCCGCTGGAGGCCAACTAGGCCATGTCCACCATAGCCACACCCACCCAGCAACAGGGCAGAGAACTGGTTGCTGAAAATTTTGAAGGCCACCACTGAATAGGATGTTCAATCTAAAACCAGTTCCTAATTTTTAAACATATTAGAATTTGCACCAAAGCTTATTTTTGGCTGCTCTATCTGATAAACCTAATGATTTGGGCAGAATAAGAAAGAAAGCCTTCGGGCTACCAAACAATTACATCACCAGATTGTTTGGGGGAAAATGTGATTTTTGGCTTAACTCTTATTATATTGGATATTGGGACTTATATACTTGATGAAGAATTTAACATCTACTAATTCATTTTAATAAATTTGATGTACATAATTGTGGTTTATACATTAACATTTCTTCCAATTTATCTATACTTATGTCTAATTCAATAGAATTCTGGTAACAAAACCATTAAACAACACGATTGTTGTCAGTGAATTTAGATTGCTGCTGTTGCTTTTTAACTAGCATAGTTTTTCAAATGTTTATAATATTTAAAATATTAAAAAGAGGGTGTGGTTAAATAACAGAAAAAACTCTGTTATACTTCACTATCTGCACTCAGGAAGCATATCAAGGTATTTTCCCTTATATCTTTGGCTTTTTGAACAAAGCAGCTAACTTTTTTGAAGTAACACTATTTGATGCAAAGGGAATTAATTTGTTTTGCACCTGTATTCCAGCCTCTGGGACATTCACACACATAAAATAGATTTATTTATTCAAAAAATTATCTTCATTGACTTTTTTAGTCTAATTATAAATTGGCATGCTATAATTGGCAATCTTATTTCTTCTAATTATCCTCCATTCTTTTAATGGACTTAAACCCCACTGCTAATTCATGTTTAAGAGCTTAATCTTTTCCCTCATCTACTGTAGAAGATATTTCCAGGGCATGGTTGCTAAATATTGCAGTTTATCTAAATCTTGTTTTCATCTAAAAAAACCTCCATTGCATTTCTGACAAATATGGCTCTCTCTGTTTCATTGGCGTAGCTACAAATCCAGGATAAAAGAATGGATTTTTGGTTGATAGTTCTATCTTAATTCCTTTAAGGAATCACAAAATTTTCAATAATATCTAATTTTCATTAAGTGTCTGAATTTTGATCACATGACCACTAGTTATAAGTGAAAACTGTTCATAAGTCACTTTTTCAGTGCCACTGTAATGTCAAACAGTCAAGTTGAAAATCAAGGAATACCTATATTTGCTTATTATTTCCTAGTTAGCTTCTATGGCTACAAATGGGCTTCAGTTTGTATTTCCCTAGTTGTTAACTTGGAGACCCCTTAGTTCGGTGTTTCTCTGCCTGGGGAATTCTTAGAATTGATACCCACTCATCTTAAAGTTGCAAAGAGTGAGAAATACTTACTTAACTGAAGTATATGGCCTAATTTTTTTTTAACTTTCTTGATTCTTCTTTCTACCTTCTATGGTATCATGCTTGATGAAAGTTTCCAGAAAACTTTAAAGTTTATGCTTTCCTTTGTGCAATTTGATTGATATTTAAATAACCACTATAGTGCTATTTTATTCTAATTGGCTCTAATTTTATTCAAATTGGAAAGTCAAGATTCAGTAGATTGAGATAGCTTTGCTACAGGTGATCTTACTCTGGTATAGCTACTCAACAAGCTAGGTCCTCCTGCAAAGGATCCCGTGTATTAGCATTTATTTTCTTACGTTTTTGTTATACCTGGCTCCAAAAATCCCAAAAAGCTTGCTAGCACTTTCTGTTTTAACTAATAGAAGCATCAGAATCAGGCTGGCCAAGAGAGATACAATGCCATTGAAATAGGCAAGTCATCAAGAAAAAAGGCTGGCATAGAATAAGTAACATATTTAATGTTGTCTTCCATCATATTCTTAGAAGCAATAAATGTTCTATATACAGATTAACAGAGTTGGAAGGGACCTTGCAGGTCATCTTCTAGTCCAACCTCCCCACCCCCACCCAAACAGGAGACCCTATACCATTTTTGATAGATGGCAGTCCAGTCTCTTCTTGAAAGCTTCCAGTGATGAAGTTCCCACAACTTCCGAAGGCAAGCTGTTCCATTGGTTGATTGTTCTGTCAGAAAATTTCTCCTTATTTCCAGATTGAATCTCTTCTTGTTCAGTTTCCATCCATTATTCCTTGTCTGGCTTTCAGGTGCTTTGGAAAATAGCTTGACCTCCTCCTCTGTGGCAGCCCCTCAAATATTGGAACACTGCTATCATGTCTCCCCGGTCCTTCTAGCTGGCATCATTCATATATGCTTGACATGCATTCACTCATTGCAATATGGAGGACCTCTACGTTCCCCAATTATGCAGAATGTAAAAATAAGGTTGGTGGATCTGGTCAGCCTTGAATCTGTATTTTTTTTTTGAAAAAAGTTTTATTATTTTAGACAAACATACACAGAAAAAACATATGGTATGCCGGTAGGTTAAAGCTCCTTGTACATCTTTTCCATTCTCATCTATTAATTATTTTTATATATTCTCACATACAAGATATTCCATATTTTAAGATTAATTTATCTTATAACACTTTGTATTATCATCCCAGAACCATTCCCGGCAAACAAATGCATACAGACAAATATAAAAACAAAAACAAAAATTCTTTTTTTGAGAACAGCGTGTTACCGGACCCTCCCTTCTCCATGCGACTATAATTTCAATTATACACTCATTTTGTATATTCTATTCCATTTATCATAGCAAATTCCACTATTTTCCATAATTTCCCCCCTTTCTCTAGCTTCTATAGTCTTGCTTCAGTTATTTCATCATTCCATCATTTCATTAATTACATTTCTTTTTCCAATTTTCAATATCTTGCCAATCAATATTATTACACTTTTGTCTATCTTGTTTAGAATTTTATATTATCTTATAAAACATATTTTACCCTGTAATTACTACCCTAAAGGATAAGACCTCTATCTCTTCTAACCAATTATTATTTAACTTTTATATTTCACCTTTACCATTATTACCTCTGTTACCCTCTATTTTATATCATCTAGCCATTATTAATCAGATTCTGCTTGGTACATTCCTACAAATATCCATTAGATTCTTTACAAGAGAAAAAGAAAAAGATTATTCATACATATAACAATAATAATTAAAGTAATTATTTCTTTTGAAGTTCAATTCAGCCATTGTTAATATTTATCTCCTTCATTCATTTCTATTTAAGATATTTCCGTTTTATTACCATTTAATATCCATATCACTATATTTCATCATCAAGAAGAAAAACAGTAGTAAAACGTTCCATACTTCTTATAATTTCCATACTTTCTCTTTAAATTGTTAGAGGCTTTATTCTCTTTCCTTCTTTACCTCCTTTACTTATTAACAGAAAAGAAAAAAAAACTATACTAACTTCTTTCTAACTTAATCATATTGATCTCACGTACCCTTGCAGAATCCTCTCAGAAACTTAAATTAACCATTGTCTAACTGTTGGATTAAATGTATAAGATTTTTAATTTTTATGTATTTTTCTTGCTGTTGCTCATCTTAATTCGATTTTTTTACCACTTTCTCTTCTTGTCAACTCCCCCCTGTTCTTCTCCCTTCCCATTTTTCCCCTTTTATGTCCAATTTCCCCTTCTGAAATCCTACCTTATGGCTCCTTGCAGTATTATAACTATTTCCCATGTTATACTTTTTTTTGATTGTTGCCTCCAATTTCAGATTTTTAACTCTCTTTCCTCTTTTCCCCTTTTTCTTCCCCTTTTTCTTAACCCATTTTAGAGTCATTTGATCATTGAAGATGGCTTCTTCTTCTTTGTCCCGCCCTTCTCGTTCATCTGATGCTTCCTGTAATTTTCTATATTTCAGGATCTCCATTTCTATCATTTTTACCTCTTCTTTAATGTCTTTAAATAGTTTTTAGTTCTTCAAAAAGTGATGACATTCTGAAGAGATTTTTCCCTTTTAAAGCAACCCCAGATGACTTTAATCCTTCGCTAAGATCCTCTAGCCAGGAGTTCTCCGATAATCCACAGCCGTTTCTTATTTTCTTTTTCACTTTCAGTTTTCCGGGGCTTGGCTTGCATGGAGCTTCCTTTACTATGTACTCTTTTCACGTCTTGTTGTGAATCCACTCTCAGTACAATTTAACTCCAGGTGGTATCCTTTGTTTCCAGACTCCACCCTATTTAAGCTCTTTCCCCCCCCTCTGTTTTCTATCTTTGACTCTTTTTTTAAAAAATTCTTTAAAGTTATTCAAAAGTCTTTATCACATGGTACTTTATTTTCAGCTGAAAGCAGCCTATTAATATCCAAGTGAATCAATGTCCAATTCTTGTAAATCCTTTCTTGATATTCCAAGCCAGTTGAAGCGATCAGTATTTGAGGAAAAAAAAGAGACCAATTTCCCCCTCTTAACCCTTTCATTTGCAGCTGTAAAAGTCTTTTAGAGATAGCATTGTTTTAGCTGTTTAAATTCGGTACCTTTAATAGTTGTTTTCAATTGCAAGCCCGGTATATCACACTTTCTCCTTCAAGCTTCCTCCTGCACATTCTTTTCCGTTCGAGTTCTTCTTTGAGGTGGCCATTTCTGACCAGCCGCTTCTGCCTTGGAAAGGGAAAACCAGCTGGGGAGAAGAGATGCGGCTCTCCTCAACCCTGCTGGCAGCTCCCCAACCTTCACCACCTCTATGGGGTGGTTTCAACCCCAAAGCCAGCCGGCTCGGGGTCTCCAGTGGTGAGCACAGATCAAAACTGCGCACAGTCGCAGATTTTGGTCCGTTCATGAAGAGGCTCAAAACAGGAAGTCAGCCTTGAATCTGTATTTTAAGTGTTGAGAGATTCCATATATGGCACTAGGCCCATTCAAGTCTATCAAAAGACTTTCCAGAAAGCCATTTCTGCAAAACACAAGGACCCAATCTTGCTTTTAAGGACTGGCAACCTGTTTTACAGGATAGAAACCATCATCCAAAATACCTCCCTTCATGCCAAGGATAAGAGCAGGGGTGGCACAGTGGTTAGAATGCAGTACTGCAGGCTACTTCTGCTGCCTGCCAGCAGCCTGCAACTTGGCACCTCAAATCTCACCAGGCCCAGAGGTTGAGTCAGCCTTTCATCTTTACAAAATGGGTAAAATGAGGAGCCAGCTTGTTGTGGGGTGGGTGAGATATGCTGACTCTGTAAATCTCTTAGAGAGGACTGTAAAGCACCGTGAAGTGGTATAGAAGTCCAAATGAAGTGCTATTGCTATCTTTCTCTCTCATGGTACTTCTTACTAAGAAGAGTCCTTCAACAGGCACTTTCTATTTGTCTGGTTTGGGTGGGCAGAATTTACTTGGAATGGGAGGTCTTGGAGATATGCAGGCTTTAAGTTGGATAGGGCTTTACTGTATTGGTAATGACTAACACTTTGAATTGCACTTAGAAACAAAACCATTGATGAATCTATTGTGTTGACCAGATAAGCATAAAAGAAGTGTAACTTTCCATTTGCACAAGAAGCCAGATTAAACCTGGTCCTGACCCACAATAAAGAACAGAGCTGTCAAAGAAAAAGTGATATCTTTATGGCCTCATTTGCAGTCTTGTTTAAGAATACATATTTTAAAGGTTCTGAAACAAGCCTTAGTGATACCCTGTTCTTTTATAGTCCTAGCCCCTTTTGTTGGGTTAATGTGCCTGTCCAATGAGTTCTTGTTGATCTGAGATTTAATTCTGCTTCGGGCCAATCTTGGGTAAGCAACTTGAGATCATGGTTTATATAGGCAGGAGGCAGCTAACTCTGCATGTCTCATTAGAAAAAATTGAGCACCTAAGATTTTAAATAACAACCACCAACTTTCTTAGCTGTAATGCTGTGTACCTTCCTTAAGCCTTTGGATTCCCTTATGGGAAAGGCTCCAAACAACTGCAAGTTTCAGTACAATGTAAATCATATCTGCCTCAAACAAACCAAAGAAAAGACTAATTACCAACCCATTACTCCCCAAAAGTATAAAGCTGGATTTAGGGTCCTGAGCTATATACCTTATTCTTTGGAAGAATAAAATCAGTTTTTGAGGCTAGTTGCATAATAGGCTTGAAGACTTATTCTTAGGAGCAAAACAAAGTTGTGGGGGCTGATGCCACTTAGACATGATTCCTATTTTAGAAAAAACTAAAATACCTTCATGTTAGCTTCTTAAAAATAGTGTAAAGCATACTTTAGTTAAGCCTGGCTTCTCATTTCAAAAGCTTTTGTCTTTTTAAAAGCAACACATGTAAGGGAAAAGCCTATCCTAACTTTAACAGATTTGGAGATATAGGGGCCGTTGACCTGTCCCTACTAAAAAGAAAGCAAGCTGTTAACATTCAAGGGAAGAGCCATTCATTGCCCACCTACTTTTCACCCTCCTTAACAGCAGCAATACATATTAGTGACTAAGCCACGGATCTGGTGTTGACAATTTTATACCTGTCCCAGGCAAACCAAAGAACTTTGTCTTTTAAAATTATTTTTCAGAGGAATTTATTTGTTGCAATCTGCATCAAAGAAAAGGTTAATTTGACAAGCTCTGAATTAGCCTTCTCATTTGTCTCGTTCTCAAAAGGTATGTTGCAGGCATCCTTTCCCGAATCATTCATTTGAGTTGGGAGATTGATGAAACTGAAGTTAAAATATGAAACTTAGCATTATATTAGTGAAAGTATAATTTCTGGCCCAATTTCTGCAATATGTATTACAGGAATTGGAAACTTTTCCTGGCAATGCATTTGACCTCTTCTTGAATAGTGGCTATAGTCACCTTCTAATCCCTTCCTTCAGCTGTTTCCCACTTCACCCCACTTCTACTCCATCCCATCCCTGCCCACAACTTTCAGTGGCTTTCCCAACCCTGGAATGCTGGGCATTAGGAAGTTCTCCAGCCACCACTGGAGAGACTTCACACAGAAATCTCTTGAACACCCACATAGCCTATACCTGTAACTGATAAAGTTGAGAGAAATATTTTCAGATGTTGGTAGCAGCAGGCAGCAATTTTTATTGTGTTTCAGGGTAATTTGAGAGGGGAGTATACCAAAAAAAAGGCTACTGAATAAGTGGCTGTGAGGCAAAGATAGGCAACAAGAACAGGCAAGTCCCCTTAAATCACTGGCTGACTGTTACCCCTCATTTGTGACTTGTAGGGGCTGAGAGGTATCACTGTCATTTTACCCTTTTCTTCTTTGTAAAACACCAATATGCAAATCAAGTATTTTGTTTTCTTTCCTTCTTCCCTCTCTTTTCTTGCTTTGATCCCCCCCCCACAATTCTTAGTTTTGTATTGTGTTCACACAAAATCAGTAAGATGATTTGGATGGGGAATTTACACAAAGTATGGGGAGACATTCAAATCAACAAAAATAAATTAATTTTTGTTTGATTTTAAGCAAAAGTCAAGTAAAACTATTTTAAAATAGTTCCCAAAACATACATAGTGTAAGATGCAGGTTTTCTTTTTTGAAACAATATGAGAAAGGAAGTGAAAATGAACTTTATAAATTACAGGCTTTTATCTATTCTTGATTCCTGCTTGTAATTTTCTCAACATCTGGGTGTTTTTTATGCATTTTGAACATTAATCAGCAATTTGTCGAATTATTGGATGGACCTTGTATTTATTTTAATGATCCACTTGTTATCCCATTACTTGTGAGATTCCTGAGCTTTTTCCCTCGTTGTATTAGTCTCCTTATCACCCTCCTCTCAATCATTCCTTAAATATTTGCTAAGAGCATGAAGAAAGAAACTGAGGCAGGTGCAGTAGCATCCATGGAGGCATGGTAAGGAAATAACTTGTCTAAGGCCTTTGTACTGGAGGAGATATATCTGTAGGCCAATTTCTCCCTGCTCTTTCTCCCTATCTGCCTCTCCAGAAGACCATGGGGAAGCTTCTATTTACTGGCAAGCAGAGAAGAAGAAGACAAAAACATTTCTCCTCGTCCCCTGAGACAGACACAGACACACACACACACACACGACAAACTACGGTCACTAATCTGCAACAGGTCCTGCTTGGATTTAGTCCCCCAGGCTCACAAACAGGAAATCAAGATGCTGGTGTCTCACGCAGGGCCAGCAGCAGCGGCAGCAAGTCAGGGAGCTATGCTGCTGCAGTTATTGGCCAGGACTCTGCGCGCCGCTGTTGACCCAACGATGTTCGGTGGGAATACTGTGAGAACTGGGACGTCGCCCGAGTTTGAGAGAGAGAGAGAGAGAGGGAGGGAGAGAGAGAGAGGCAGACGGAGTGGAGAAGAAAAGAATCCCACTGTTGTATATCAGGAAAACAATGCCCGGCTCAAAAACTCCTCAAAACCAATGCCCGGAACATGCAGGGTTGCAGCAACATGAAACTGCCGGTTGAAAACTTTTGAAGGAAAACTCCAAGAAACTTTGCAAAGCAACGAGCTGTCCCTCCCTCGTGAGATGAACGGCGCTGCTGGAAAAAACCGATGGGTAACACAATGGCTGCAATTACTGGGGCTTTGGCTGGGTATTTCGGATTGGGCTTTTGCATTCATTCGCTATACAATTCCCGAGGAAATGCCGAAGAGTTCGTTGGTAGGAAACGTAGTGCTTGACCTGGGTTTAGATCTCCAGCAGTTACAAGCCCGAAATCTCCGGGTTGTGTCGGGAGGCAGCAGAAAATATTTCGAAGCGGATCTCAACACTGGAAAGTTGCTAGTAAATGAGAGAATCGACAGGGAGGAACTTTGCGCGACTCTTTCTCCTTGTATTCTAAGCCTGCAGATCATCGCGGAGAACCCCCTGGAACTCTACGGCGTGGCTGTGGAAGTCCAAGACATCAACGACAATGACCCAGTTTTCCTGAGCAAACAAATGAGACTGGAAATCAGCGAGTCAGTGTCACCTGGAGCACGTTTTCCTTTGGAGAGCGCACAGGACCCCGATGTGGGAATTAACTCTTTACAGACCTACCAGCTCAGTTCCAATCAACACTACGCGTTGAACATACAGACTGGAGGGGATAATACAAAATACGTAGAGTTGGTGCTGGAGAAGACACTGGATAGGGAGCAGCAAAAAGAAATCCTACTGATCCTCACAGCTCTGGATGGAGGAAGTCCACCCAGATCTGCTACCTTGCAAGTACTCATTGATGTCCTAGATGCAAATGACAACATCCCTATCTTCAATCAATCTATTTACAAAGCCAGCGTGAGAGAGGACACACCCTTAAACACTTTGGTGGCCAGAACAAGAGCTTTTGATCTGGATGAGGGCCCTAATGGAGAAATAACTTACTCCTTCAGCAGTCACACTCCTGCTAGAGTTCGGCAGCTTTTTGTTTTAGACTCTGATACTGGAGAACTGAGGCTCAATGGATTGCTGGATTTTGAAGAAATCAAATTTTATGAGATTTATGTCCAGGCAAAAGATAAAGGCACCAATCCTGCAGAGGCTCATTGTAAAATATTAGTAGAAATTATTGATGTCAATGACAACATCCCAGAAATCACAGTGACATCAGTGTACAGCCCAGTACCAGAAGATGCAGCTGCAGGAACAGTAATTGCTTTGCTAAGTGTCACAGATCAGGACTCTGGTGATAATGGCCTTGTAAACTGTTTTATACCTTTTGGCACTCCTTTTGCCCTTAGCTCTTCACTTAAAAACTACTACACGTTGCAAATGAAAGAATCATTGGACAGGGAAATTATTTCTGAATACAATATCACAATTACTGCTCAGGATGCTGGCTCACCCTCTCTCATGGAGAAAAAACAAATATTTGTTAAAGTGTCTGATATAAATGACAATCCCCCTACATTTCCACAATCTTTCTATGATGTGTATGTGGAGGAAAATAACCTTCCCGGGGCTATCATTTTTAATATTAGTGCCTCTGATCCAGATCTGGACCGGAATTCCCGTCTTTCTTACTCTATCTTGGAAAATGAGAAATATGACAGAGATCTGGTTAGCAGATTTTTTTCTATTAACCGGGAGAATGGTACCATTTATATCCTAACACTTTTGGATTATGAAAACATAATGGAGTTCAGGCTAGTGGTACAAGTTCGTGATGGAGGATTTCCACCCCTTGCCACCAACGTCACAATCAATATTTTTGTCACAGATCAAAATGACAATGAACCCAGAGTCTTATATCCAACTTCAGGTAACAGTTCTTTGTTTTCAGAAGTAATGTCCACAGTCAGTCCTGGATATCTGGTTACCAAAATTGTGGCCTGGGATGCAGATGCTGGTTATAATGCTTGGCTTTCCTATGTACTTCATGAAGCCACTGACCCAGGTCTTTTTGCTGTGGGCTTGTATTCTGGGGAGATAACAACAACACGCTCTCTACAGGAAGAAGATTCTCGCAAGCAAACTTTGATAATTTTAATAAAAGATCACGGAGAACCAGCATTGTCCTCCACTGCAACCCTTATTGTAACAATAGCAGAGACATCCAGGGAGACACTGACAGATTTTACAGTAGTGTCTACTACACCACAATCAAAGAAACACTTGACTTTCTACTTGATCCTTGCTATTATTCTGATATCTGTGGCCTTCTTTGTCACGGTGGTTGGAGTGGGCTCTTATAAATTTTACAAATGGAGGCAATCCAAGGATATATTTAAGGCCTCCAGGAACAACCTTTATAGAACTCCAGAACCTTTCAACCATGTGGACACTGTGCGGAGTGGATTTTTTCCTCCAGATTTCTACCAGCAAGTCCTTACCACTGATTCTTGCCAGAGTGATCTTCTATACAAAATGCCTTTTGCTCCCAGTACTATAGGGAGCCGTCAAAGTACTGTCACAAGATGTGATCCTGCAATGTACAACCAGATAATCAGTACTAGTAACAGGCTGCTAGTGCCATCTGAGGTAATGTATGTTTGTCCTTTTCCATCTATGTCTGGAAAACTCAGTTCTGAGCCTGAGTTAGCTTAATGATAGCTTTTTTTTCTTTCCTGAAATATGTCAGTGTCCGTGAAGCTCGTTCTTTTTCTTCCATTCTCTTTCTGTGGTGCATATTGTAACAGAATAATTTAGAATTTGAATTCCTGTTGACTTCCTAAACTCTGTTTTTTGTTGTTGTTTTATATTGTATGATGGTGGGGAATTCATTGCAGTTGCCCTGTGAGTTGCCCTGTGCTAACTCCATGTTAATATTTTAGGTGTCTGTATACACAAGCCTTGATTAATTAAGCTTACAATTAATTTTTAAAAAGATAAGCAGTTCTAGAACCATGAAACAGCAGCTCTATGTAGAGATATTATGTGTATATTGTATCAGCAAATGGACTAAATACTAATTAGAAGAATTCTGGAGGCTGTTTTGCTTGGGAGGTTTTCCAAAAAAATTAAAGGGAACCTTTCTGCAACCTAATACTTTTTCCTAAGACAAGATGTTATTGAATGACATATGCCTCTTATCTTGAGAGATTATGGAAGAATCACATAAATAGCATATGAAAAATATGAGTAGTCATAGAAGTAGAAATGTAAAAAAACAATATGAACCACCAATTATAAGAAATATAACAGAACAAACAGCAGAATATTTATTTTTATCTTAGCTTTATTATTTTTTAAAATAACACAAGGCAGGAACATACATAATTCTCCTTCCTCCTCCTCCTATTTTCCTCACAACAACCTTATAAGAAAGGGGTCTAGAAAAGAATGACTGGCCCAAAGGCACCCAGCTATTAAGCTTCACTGCAATTATGTTTAAAGTAGCTTGACAAATTGTCTTTTGGCCTCCTTTTGCCCAACTATTAAGCTTTCTAGGAATCAAAACTGCCAGGAAGATAGATCATCTCAGGGAAGGAAGATAAGAGAGAATCTTGAATAAAACAATAGATCCAGGTCCCTGGCTACCTTCATTTTCACAGGATGCTTGATGGAATCATTAGCAAGGGTCTTCAAACTTGGCAAGTTTAAGACTTGTAGACTTCAACTCCCAGAATTCCTGAGCTAACATGACTGGAGGAGGAATTCTGGGAGTTGAAGTCCACAAGTCTTAAAGCTGTCGAGTTTGAAGGCCCTGCATTAGACGGTTGAGGTCCAGAAAATGTGAAGTTTGAATAGTAGGTAATAACCCTGTATATATTCTTCTTTATTGCCCCAAGATGAGTGTGCAAAACATAGCTGAATAGATTAGAAAGAAGAAAGGGCATTTTATAGATGGGGATCTGCCACCAAGAATGCATCCCTATGCCTGACTAATGCAAGGAGGTGGGCCTGGAGGCCCTTTTAGTACAAAGGCAGTTTTCTCACTCAGATAGTCAGCCTTTGTCCAGCCCAGGCTGCAGATGAACTCAAACAGGCTATCTAATAGAACTGGAGCAAGACAGGTACACATCACATGAAGGGTTAGGATTGGCTTAATCATATTATACAGGTAGGCGCTGACCTACCAGGTCATTTAACAACCATTTGGAGTTATGATGGCCTTGGAAAGGATCCTTTACAGCTGGTAAAGTACTTCAGGCCATTGTAAAATGACTCTGTCACATTACCACATTTCAGGTACTTGGGCAACTGGCTTATGTTTATGACTGGTTGCAGCATCCCATGATCACATTACCAGGATTTGCAAAAAAAACAAATCAAAAAACAACCCCACCCATTTGAGAAATGGACTTGAACTTATAACCACATGATTTGCAACCATCACAATTTATGACTGAAATTCTGTTCTCAATTGCAATCGCAAGTCAAGAACTACCTATAATATTTAAAATTAGCTTTTCTAGCATGTGAGATGTATATTATATGAGGCCAGAAATTTATCTTGGAGGCACTGGATATAGATGAAGGTAAGCACTCCTATAATCCATACTAAAATTTAAAATACGAGAAAAACATAACTTGCGTCTCATTTATAACTTGTATACTTTATTTTCTGTATGCTCATCAGTGCAAAGATATTGTCTAGTAATCTTATTCTTGAATATCTAAGTCCAAGGTAGAATATAAATCAAATGTAAATGCACAGTACATATTGTTAAGTTCATTGGGGCTTAGCTACCTGTAAGTGTGAATAGGATTATAGCAATGTCATACACAAATCTGTTTAAAAAGTAGCAAAACATGTTTAAGTAAAATTTAATCTAAAGTACCTATGGGCATAATTGCAACAAATTTCAATTTGGCTTGATGTTTTGTTCCTTTTGGCTTGTAATAGATTATATCCTACCTCCTGTTCCTTATAAAGAATAAATAGATGTGCCTTTCCATTAGAGTTTTCTGCCCATTTTTCATAATTAAAAACCTGAGGGCTAAATAGAAGCCATATTGGAGACTGAGTTCGCAAACATAAAATGAAGTAGAAATCAAATTTTAAAATACTGTAGCTTACAAACTAAATGAAAAAATAGGCATGAAATAAAACTTAATCTAGAAAGAGCATATATTCCTGTTATAGAATTGCAGCTATCTATTAATTTTGGCTTTATCTGCAGTTACCACTAAATCTGGTTTTTTCAGCTTGCAATCTTTCCTTAGGAATGTAAATCAAGATGAAGCAGGAAGTCTGCTTCATCATTATGTACAAACAGGGCATCACATTCATCAGCCCATAATTAAATTATGAATTAGTATGGTTGTAGATATAGCCATTGTCAAGGGAAACTGAGACTTTATTGCATAAACCAGCTGAAAAACAGTAGTAGAGAGTCTTTCAGAGGCAGAATGTCTCTGTGTCCTGTTTTTTTCTTGTTTTTATTTGAAGGCTAGAAACACTAGCACTTCCAGGCAATGATAATCTAAGCTAGTTTAAAGAAGGGGAGCTGCAGCCCTTTTAAACCCATATTGTTTACTGTGTCTCCCACCATGAAAAAAAATTCTGCAAGTGATAAAAATTATCCCTTTTTAAAAAATGGAATGGAACTGTTTTGTTCAGTTATAACCACTGAAATAACAAAAAAATAAAGTACTTTGCTAACTAATTCTCCCCTCTTCAAAATATGATTCATTTGTCATGTGATTAACACAAAAAAATCGTCTCTGCCAGGTTGTATTTGGGGAAAGGGAGAAAAAATTGATTATAAAAAAATGAAAATGAATCTTCTTGAACACTGCGTATCCATCACTATGGGATGCCGTAAAAGATCTACATGAAGAAGTTATTAGTTCCTATCATTTATCTTTTTAGTTATAACTTCAGTGGCATATTTATTTATTGAGGATATTTTTACCACTGCAATCAAAACGATTCTCATTGGCTTAAACAGAAAAGGTACAGGTTACTTAGTTACCCCTCCCCCTCCTTTCCTTAACTAAGGAAAATCAATTCTTAACTGTCTGCACTACTTCCAGGTGACAGAAAGTTGATTGCAGCTTTTATATATGCCTTGATTTTATCTGGAAATGAAATAGTTAATAGAAGTGGAGGGGGAGGGGCCATTGTGAATTCCCTTTAATACTCTACAGCTCAAGTCTTCCCCCTTGTCTGCAGAAGCATGGCTGAATGAACAAAGCTGGTAAATGTTTAGGTTTAAAGATAAGAAAAACAAAAAAATATTACATAGAGTGGAAAACCTTTTTTTTAAAACTGCTAGTAAGTGTGAGATTCTACAGGCAAACTAATAGAAGAAACCACATTCAGAATCCACCCACAGTTAAAGTGGTATAGTCCTCATACACCAAAATGGGAATTGGGGTACAGAATAAACCAGGGTTTTCCAAACCATGTGACATCATTGCAATAAATCCACCTTTCCTAAAATTTCATTTTATAAAGTTTTCATTATTTATTGTGTCCTCTTTTTAGAGGAGGCATGCACATTAAGATTATACTAAAGGGAGGTGTGATGGCAAAACAATTCTGATAATAAAAAACTTCCTTTGGATTTAAAAATTACTACATCTGAAAATTATCATGCTTGCTGGTGGAGATAATATAGCACTAGCCACTAGGATAATGTTGTATTCCAGGGGTGTCAAACTCACGCCATCACGGTGGCATCACATGACATTTTTTCTCCTTCGCTAAACCAGGCATGGGTGTGGTCAGCACATGATGCATCCAGCCTGCGGGCCGGGAGTTTGACAGTCCTGTTGTATTTCCTTAAAATACACCTAGTCCTCAGCTTATGATCACAGCTGAGTCCCAAACTTCAATTGCTAAGCAAGACAGTTGTTAATGAGTTTTGCTCCATTTTGCACCCTTTCTTGCCAACATTTGTTACCATCCAAATTTTGATCACATGATCATGGGGATGCTGCAACAATTGAAAAAAATGTAAGTCATTTTTTTTCAGTGCTGTGATAACGTCAAACGGTCACTAAATGAATGGTTGTAAGTCCAGAACTACCCATATTGGACATAATGTCATCTATCCCTCTTAGCCAGAAAATGCTGCCTTGCACAGAGCAGACCAAGTATGCTCTACACATCTATGTTGAAAGAATCAGCCTGTTGTAGCGTTAGCTGCAAATGGTCATTGTGATCCAACGTTGTGAGGTCTCCAAAGTTTTATGTGAATATTCAGTGTTTTCTTATTAGGCAGTTGGATTACTGAACTGTCTGGATTTTCCTCTATTGGACATTTAATACTGGAATCTTTTTAGACTTTTGCCAATAATTGCAGAGGACACAGATTCAGGATGAAATAGGTTGGTAGAAAGGAACAGCTTCTAGTCAATTTAGCTTCCTCCCTCCCAGCAGCCAAGTTGCAGGCCAGCAAATCATTGGTGAAGAAGAAAAACACACACATTGTTTTAGATCGTAGCAACAGAAGCAGGTAGCAATTTTGGTTTATGTTTCAGGGTAATTTGAGTAGCTAGGGAAGGGGCTATATGGGAAAATAGAAGGCTTTGGGTTATCATTAATGTTTGGCCTTTTACATCTTTTTAAAACCTTCTCTTCCTCCTCCTATTCCCTCTCTTCCTTTCTTCTCTTTCATTTTGCTTTGCTTTCCTCCATTTTAATTTTGCAGTTTTGTTTATGCAATGTTAGTAAGATTATATCAATGGGAAATTGACCACAAAATAGGAAAGTTTTGTATGAACAAATTAGGCAAATTAAAACACGGGTAATGCTGGAATGTGCCCATTTACTTTTTGTTAGTTTATTCCAATTCTCAAAAGTTGTTGTTTTCCTAACAATTATTTTGAATTATTTTATTTTGTTGAATTATGTTATTGAACTCATAGTTATTTTAGATTCCATTTCTTATCTCACTATTTTGAGAGAGTCCTGGTTTTTTTCCCCCCTCCTGTTAGTTTTAGGGAAACTAAATAGGCATCAACCAGTGGTTTTTAAGCAGGAGTTTTCTGTTTGGGAGGCCTTTTTGTGCATTCTGTTGTGTATTGAGTTGCACAGTATTTGTATGTACTGAGAAGGGCTGGAAGGGAACTTGAAGATCATGTAGTCCAATCCTCTGTACAGTGCATAAGTTCATTTTACTAGAGCACCCTGATAGATGCCCTTTCATTCTCTCCTTAAACACTTTCAGGAAAGGAGAGTTCACCAGTGCTTGAGACAGTCTGTTGAATGACTCTCATTGCTAGAGTAGTTTTTTTTATGTCTACTGTAACTAACAGATGTCTAATTAAAGAGAAGTTTGAGTAGTTAAGCATCAGGCTAGAAAGTGAGAGACCATGAATTTGAGGAAAGGAAAAAAGAAGCCTTGCCCCTTTAAGGAATAGGCAAAGTTCTTTCCTTTTGTGGCTTCAAATTTCCTGCTGGGAGATTTCACTGCAAAATGATTTTTGGTCCGCTGCGTTTAAAGTCAGAATCAGTTTATTAATAGAAAGGCAGATAAGAATAAACCTCACAGGGTTCCTAGGATTAATCTAATCTTGTGAGTAGAGAAACCCCTTTCTTATACCCTTCAGAGATCCTTTGATTTTGTAAGTGTGAACCCTTGAATCATTGTGTTGAGATTGAGATCTTTTCCTGGGATCTTGGTTTTTATGGTCCTGATCCTTTGTAGTTGCTTGTTTGCTATCATGGTTCTTTCCTGCCATGCCTTTTGGTTTGCTTTTCACAAGTTTTTTTTATAGCTTGCCATCTATTTGATTTCTATGGGAAAGGATCTTAGCTAGTTTGTAGGGTTTTTTTCTCTGTATCCCAGGCCTGTAATTTTCTCCTTCCTTTGTTGTGAAAAGTAAGCTAGCACCAGCTATTGTAATGGCCCTACTTGACAAAGGGTGAGGGATGATGGAGCTGACCCTGCTTGTGTTTTTTTTTCCTCCCCCTTCTAATGTTTTCCTAGAAGAGAGGGGAATCGTAACTTCCAACAAATTCAAGTCCCACCTTAGCCATGAAAGTCAGCGGATGACTTTGGGCCATCTCATACAGCCCAACCTACCACATAGGGTAGTTGTTTGGGGAAAATATGAAGAAGAACGTGTGTTAGATATGTTCACCACCTTGAGTTATTAATAAAAGCAAAATGCAAATAACACAAAATCTACTTCCTTGATATTTATTTATGCCTTCTCAGCTTGGCTGGAACTATTTCCAACAATTCTGCTCCATCTTCTACAGGATAGCTTTTGGATACTTGAAGACAGCTACCATGTCTTCCCAAAATCTTTTATTCCAGCTATACCCCTGCCTCCAAACATTTCTCATAATTTTTACTTGCTAGCTCCTAATCATGGGGAAGCTGAGCACTTCCATGTGTTTATTGGACCCGTGTCCCTCCTGGCTTGTCTATGCCACCCGGGAGGTTACACGAGGCTGGATCCAGGCAGTAATTACTGCTTCTTTGAGTGAGGGAGTCTTCCCCTCTGCCTTGAAGGAGGCGGTGGTGAAGCCCCTCCTCAGGAAGCCTGCCCTGGACCCAGCTAATTTAAACAACTTTCGTCCCATCTCCAACCTTCGCTTTATTGCAAAGGTTGTTGAGAGCGTGGTAGCGAAGCAGCTCTCGATGTTCCTGGAGGAAACCGACTATCTAGACCCACACCAATCGGGCTTCAGACCCGGATACAGCATGGAGACGGCATTGGTCGCACTGGTGGATGATCTCTGGAGGGCACGGGACAGGGGGCATTCTTCTGTCCTGGTCTTATTAGATCTCTCAGCGGCTTTTGATACCATTGGCCATGGTATCCTGCTGCGACGCCTCGAGGGGTTGGGAGTGGGGGGCACTGTTTTGCAGTGGTTCTCCTCCTACCTCTCGGGCCATACGCAGATGGTCTTGATGGGGGGGCAGGGATCGGCCTTGAGGCCCCTCCTTTGTGGGGTGCCTCAGGGGTCAGTTCTCTCGCCCCTCCTGTTCAACATTTATGTGAAGCCACTGGGTGAGATCATCCATGGTTTTGGGGTGAGGTATTACCAGTATGTGCTGATGATACCCCGCTTTTTATCTCCACCCCTAACCAACCCAGTGACGCCCTCGACGTGATGGTCTGGTGCCTGGAGGCGGTGCAGGTCTGGATGGGGAGGAACAGGCTCAGGCTCAACCCAGCCAAGACCGAGTGGCTGTATGTGCCGGCGTCTCGAGTTGTCCGGGATATTCCACCATTAACTATGGGGGGAGAGGTGTTGCCCCCCGTAGATAGGGCGCACAACTTGGGCGTCCTCCTGGATGCACGGCTCAGTTTGGAGGAGCAGGTGGGAGCCGTGGCCAGGGGGGCATTTGCCCAGGTTCGCCTGGTGCGCCAGTTGCACCCCTACCTGGACTGAGACACCTTACGTATGGACACTCATGCGCTTGTCACTTCCTGTCTGGACTACCGCAATGCCCTCTACATGGGGCTGCCCTTGAGGACTACCCGGAGGCTTCAACTGGTCCAGAATGCAGCAGTGCGGGTTGTGATGGGATTGTCCCGATACTCCCATGTTACACCCCTCCTGCGTGTGCTGCACTGGTTACCGGTTGCCCTCCAGGTGAGATTCAAGGTGCTGGTTTTGACCTATAAAGCCCTTCATGGCTTAGGACCAGGATATTTACGGGAGACCCTGCTGCCAGCGACTGTTTCCCATTGTCCTGTGCGCTTTCACAGACAGGGTCTCCCCAGGGGTTCCGTCAGCCAGACAATGTCGGCTGGCGACCCCTAGGGATAGGGCCTTCTCTGTGGGAGCACCCACCCTTTGGAACCAGCTGCCCTTGGAGCTCTAGGTGGCCCCTGACCTCCGCTCCTTCCGCCAGGGCCTAAAAACATGGTTATTCCAACTCGCTGACCTGGACTGAGGGTGGGCTATACGGGGAGTTTTAAGGATTGTTTTTAGTGTTTTAATTATATTTTGGGTTTCTACTAGATTTAATTTCTTTTTAATTGTATATTTGTATCGTTTTTACTGTATGCTGCCCCGAGTCCTTAGGGAGATAGGGCGGCTTAGAAATCAAATAAATAAATAAATAATCCTTGGTATAGTAAAATCCTTTCTAAAATAAGGTACCATAGAATTAAGGACAAATAAGGGGCACTCTCAGCTAGAACAGAATATTTACTACTCTTGACCCTGATGTTATGCCCCTGTTGGTGCAGTTTAGGATTATTGACTCATTTTCAGTTTGTGTTCCAAAATGACAACCATATATTTTGTCCAGCGTGGTTTCCCCATTTGATACTATGCGTTTTCATATTCCTTCCCTTCCTCCTATTTCATAAGAAACAGTTATAAGGTGTTTCATTGTGATGAAAAATTTGAAAAACACTCATCTATAAGAACTCCATCTTGCTAGACTATCTAACAGATTATCAATTTTTTTCCATACATACTGCTGCAACTGTAAAACCAGATCAGTATCTGTCAGCCCTGCCCCAGCTGGCTCTCTAGGAAAGAAAGATGCTTGACTCCATCAGAAGGTTACAAGGCTCTTTTACTAGAGACAACTGGATGCAGCGAAAGCAAGGCCAGGTCTGAAGAAAATTCGAGTAGACTACTACATTGTTCCAAATCCTTAGTCCACCGCCCCTTTGACCAGTTCGTCAGTGCCCAATAGGATGGTAGCTTGATGTTTTGAGAACAGGACACTTTGAGAAGCAGGTAACATTCCATTACCAGGTCCTGGGTGCCCAAAAGTCCTTGAAGTGGACCGGATGAAACTGGTTCATATCTCTGCTTCCTGTTTGTGCTGGTCTCCCCACTTACCCCCTTTTACAACAAGCACTCTCTCCCCCCCATTTCCCTTCCTCTCAGGATTGTGGCAGGCTGCAGCACAAGCAATGAGGAGCATGTAAGACTGGCACCCGCCCTGTCACAGGGATGTTAGTCCTGGAAAAAGAGAGAGAGAGATTAGTTTGTATCCTGTGGTTTATGTGGATATTGGTTATGGAATCTCTGGAGTAGTTTAGATGCATGCATAGGCTACACAACTACCCATTCAGTTTCAGCAGGGGAAAGATGTTTCCAGGTGATGAGGTATTGGACTATTCCCTTGTGCTTGCAGGAATCAAGAATGTCCTTAACTTCAAAATGCTGTTTCCCTTTGATCAGAAGAGGACTGGGGTGCTCCTGGCTCAGAGATTAGTGCCGGCTTCAAGGCTTCAACCAGCTGCAATGACATACTGGATGGATTTGTCTGAGGTTTGGGGGAAGGGTTAGCTGTACAGTGACATTGTTGGTGATTTTACAAATGAGAAAAGGACCAACGTATTTTGGCCCCAGTTTTTTGGACTTCTCCCTAGATTGGAGGTATTTAGTGGAAAGGTAGACTTTGTCTCCCGCTGTAAAGTCCTTTGGTTTAGAATGTTGTCAGCTTGGTTTTTGTGTGCAATACATGTGTCATCTAGGCTTTGTGGACCACTGGTGAGGTGTGTTGTACTTGGGTGATCCAGTCAGCTAATGAGGCAGTCTGGGGCGTGCTTTGGGGTAGTTTTGGCATAGCAATGAATTCTTGCCGCATAGCCACCTTAAAAGGGGTGAAATCAGTGCTACTATGCACAGAGTTATTATATGCCATTTTTGCAAATGGGAGGAGGTTCAACCAGCTGTCTTGCTGGAAATTAATAAAACATCTTAAATATTGTTCTAGGCCCCCATTTGTTTATTTACAGGTCCCATTTGTGGATGATGGGAACTACTGAGTCTCTGCTTGATGCCTAATAATTATAGAAATTTTTGCCAAAATCATAATAATTTAATCCCTGGTTTGAGATTATGCGCTCTGGCTCACCATGTAGCTCACAGACACGCTGAACGAAGAATTTAGCTAGAGTGCATGCTGAAGGGATCTTTGAGCAGGGTATGAAGTGCATCTGTTTTTTGGAAAACAGGATTTCCATGACCCAGATAATGGAATTTCCAGAACTTTCAGGAAGTTCAATGATAAAGTCCATAGAGATTTCCTTCCAAGGAGCCTGGCATCTTGCCACATGTTATAGGAGTCCTGGCACCTTCCCTAGGCATTGTTTTGCCTCTCCACATACTAGCCACATATGCCTCAATGTCTTTATTCAGGGATGGCCACCAGAATTGGTGTTTTATTAGGTACAGGGTTTTTATGAACCCAAAGTGCCCTGCTGTTTTTGAATAATAGCTTTTCTCTAAAGGACTAAAGCTCGTTGGCTCTTGGGAATGTACAGTTTCCCTCCAACCCATAGAGACACCTCTACTTCCTGTCTGTGCTGATCTCCCCCACTTTCCTCCTTTACAACAGGCTCCCTTTCCCCCCACCCCACTCCCTCTCAGGAATGTGGCAAGCTGTAGCACAAGTGATGGGGAGGGCAGCCTGACAGTATAGTTGTCAACTCTGCAGCAAACCTGGCTGAGGCCATCTTTGAGGCTTTAGGGTTGCCACAAGGAAGAAGAAGGGACAGGGAGGCGGGAAATAGATAGCTGGGGGTTTGTAGTCAAAACAAAAAGTTTTCCTCTGAGAACCAAGGACATTCCAACAGGTGGCTGGGAAGAGGAGGAGTGGACAGTGGTCAGATTCAAACTATTTTACTACTGGTTCCGTGGGCGTGACTTGGTAGTCACGTGACTGGGTGGACAGGGCCAACTTGACATCACTCACTTGTCTGGCCTCAACGAGATACAATTTCCCTGTCTATTTATTTACTACTACTGAACATCCAAAATACACTATTTAATCCTATGTATATATGCCATATGTGTACATACATATTACATAGTATAGAGTGTGTATAGGCACACAAAAAGATACATTATCTACTATATATACTATGCTGTATATATACTGTACACAGAGAGAGAGAGAGAGAGAGAGAGAGAAATACACCCAGAGTCCACTTTCTGCCGCACATTTAACTAAAACTTCTGTACATTAGAACATTATGCAGGCCTTCAGATGATCTTCCCTAGCTTGCACATGACTCTAACATGATAATGTTAGAGCCAGGAGATGTCATGGATTGAGTAAAATGTGGTGAAACTCACTTAACAATGCTCTTGCTTAGCAGCCAAAATTTTGGGCTCAATTGTGGTCATAAGTGAAGGACTATCTCTGCCTTCCTCTGCATGGCAGCCTTGCCGTAGTAAACTCCTCCTTTCTGGCAATTTTCCTCTCTGTTAGAGGCACCAAAATAATCCAGACGATATAAGATTTCCTGCTGGAGTAGGGGTTGGACTAGATGGCCTCTAAGGTCCCTTCTAACCTTCTATGATTCTGTAAGGATCTCCTGCTGGAGCATGGGGTTGGACTAGATGACCTCAGAGATCCCTTCCAGCCCTAAATTGCTGTGCTGTTTCAAAGCATCTTCTGAAGCCACGTCTAGTGCCAGGGTTTGTGGTCCTTCCTTCCTCTCCTTTTTTTCTCTCTCTCTCCCTTCCTTCCTTCCTCCTCCTTCCCTCCCTATCAATCTATCCATCCTTCCATCCATGCAACTATATGTCATTTACTTTCCCCTCCCTCCCTCCCTCTGTCCCTCTCTCTCTCTCTCTCTTCTTTTTCTTTCTTCCATACAGATTCCATACATCTCTGAACAGTAGTGGGATTCAATTTGTTTTACTACTGGTTCTGTGGGTGTGGCTATGTGGTCATGTGACTGGGTGGATGTGGCTATGTGGTCATGTGACTGGGTAGGTGTGTCTAGGTGGTCATGTGACCAGGTGGGTGTGGCTAGGCGGTCATGTGACTGGGTGTGTGTGGCTAGGTACGAGGTCATAAGAGCAACCAGTCATAAATGCAAGGACCGGTCATAAGTACAAGGACCGGTCATAATTCACTTTTTTCAGCTCTCTGAGTAGTCCCTATGTGTAGGGAAATAAAAGTCAGCTAGTCCTTGACTCACAACCACAACTAAGCCCAAAATTTCTGTTGCTTAAGTGAGAGGTTTGTTCAAAGTGAGTTTTGACCCCGTTTTATGACCCATCTTGTCACTGTGGTTAAATGAAGCACCACAGTTGTGAAATGAGTGACATGGGTGTTAAGAATGCTGCGATGGTCATAAATATGAGGACTGGTCATAAATATGAGGAGCGGTCATAATTCCCTTTTTTCAGCCCTCTGAATAGTCCCTATGTGTAGTGTAGAGCAATGAAGTAGGGTTGTGTCCAGCCAGATGTTCTGAAACACCCCAAAACAACAGCCAAACTTTATTTGGGAAGAGAAAAAGTATCTAAATTTCAGCTATTTTAAAATAATCCAGGCAGCTTTTCTTCCCTGGACCAATTTCCACCTGTCAAGTGGACTCTGTCTGAAGGGGTGGGTCATGGGGGGTGGGTAGGGGAGGCCCAGCTGTCCTGACACCAGGTTAGCCTGTATAGGCTCCAGTTTCCTCCCCTTTCCTTATTTTAACAGATTAACAAATGGACCTTGTAGGCCATCTAGTCCAACCCCTCCCCCACCCAAGCAGGATACCCTACACCATTTCTGTGATCACACTCCAGTCTCTTCCTGAAAGCCTCCAGTGATGAAGCTCCCACAACTTCTGAAGGCAACTTCTGTTCCATGGGTTGATTGCTCTCACTGTCAGAACATTGGGGGGTGGGGTCACATAGTCTCTGGACAAAGCAACTTACCAAAAATTAAGTGAGTGATAAAGACTGGCAAGTGAAGAAAGCGGGCGAGGAGCGGAGATCAGTAATATTCAGTTACTTTTAAGAGTGTCTCACACTATAGTTAGCATTTAAAAGATGTTACGGAAGAGGAACAAGTTTCACCAGACAAGACAGACTAAGCTGAAAGTGGATTTGAAAATGACAGTCTATAAAAAAGATATTACACTCTATATATAAAAGAATGGCTGATATTTTCATCATTACAATTAATTAATTGAAAAATAAACACTTAAAATGGATATACAATTAACAAACCAGGAGAGTTTGTTATTTTGTTCCAGTATTGGCACAAAAATCTTTCCTAGCCAAGACTACTTTCTAATTGCCTGCCTGTCCTTCTGGATCCGGAACTCTCACAGATTCTTAGCTCTATTATTCTCCACAATCTTCTGTGGAAACTGCTTGATGGCTGGCTGGAAGATTCTGGGAGTCCATACATCTTTCAGCTGAGAGATACTGATCTACCCCTTGGGTTTTATCTAGTGTGGTAAATCCCTGCTTCTTTGGATCTGGTGCTTAATGCCTGGTCTTGTGCTGTTATGATCAGTGATCAATGCTGCCTTTTACACACACACACCACTTCAGGAATAATTATAAAAATGATTTCTCACTCATTTCTTTACTAGTAGTTGAAACAAAACAAGCAGTCATAAATGTCACCTAAAGTTGGAACCCTAAGTCAGATGTACACTAAATGTAGACTGATTTTTAGCTACACATCTTCCCAGCAAACAGCAAATTTTGAAGCTCCAGGTAAAGAGGATTCATTTTAGGATGAGTAACCACAGTTTGCATGTTGGAGGTTCCTAAAGGAATGCTGGGAAACTCTCTATTTTAAAGAACATTTGAGGGAGGGGTGCAGAAAACCCCTCTCTGCTTGAGGCTGTAGAGACCTGGTATCAATCAAAACACTGTTTGTGAAGCAACTGATCAACACTGACAGGGTAAGCCACTAGTATCTGAAAATAAAAGCAAACTCCACTCCCTTCTAGTACTGATGATGTTACCTAGTTTGTTAATGAAACATCTGCAAAAAACCATCAAGCTCAGAGAGCACCAAGGACCCCACAGTCAGACTTCTGACTTCTGAGGGGAAAAAAGATCTCCCGAAGTTGTAAGGTCTGACTGAAATGACTGATTAGTCTCCCAGCTGATAGGGGTGCTGTTCCATTGCCGCCTCAGCTCCCAGTCATGTAGCCTAGTAGGCCTCCCTGCAGCCCCCTGGGAGCAAGAACGAGATGAGGAGTGACTGGACTGGGCAGGGAGAGGAGGGGCCAGCCAGAATTTTTACTATCGGTTCACCCAAACCGACCCATCCTGGCTGAATCCCACCACTGGTTCTGAACACTTAAGGCATTTTTGTATTTTAAGCAGGTTTCTCTTTGTGTGTGTCTCTCTCTTTCTCCCTCTCTCTTTCTCATCTCTCTCTCTCTTTCTCC